>CAKNYM010052644.1:330937-349614 GCA_932195095.1 Andricus curvator
AAAATAATTGGTATCATCAAATAGAATTACTTATTCTATTTGATGATATCAATTATTTTTGAATGTTTCTAAACATTATTGATAAAAGAGACAATTTTCATTATTTTTTAATATTGTGAAATAATTCTGTTCTCAACATTTTGCTACCAGAGTATAATTTGTAAACTTTTTCACACATCCAAAGAGTTGAGCAAAATTAAATGATGGGCAGAAACTTAGAATAATTGGTATCATCAAATAGAATTACTTATTTGGAAATTTTGATTTACTAAGTTTATGGTGCAGAAAACGCTTAATCTTTATTAATATATGGTGCAGAAAACGCTTAATCTTTATTAATATATAAATACATGTAACCTCGTTTAATATGGTCAAGGGGTTATGAATAGAATCCTTTGTCATTTTCAAAACACTAGGTCAAAACTTTAAAAACAGAATATTGTTGCCTTTATTATTAAAGAATCATGTACAATTCAAAGTTTCTCTTTTAAAAATAAATTTTTAGAATTAAAAGTTCACATTTGGAAATTTCGATCTACAAAATTCGGGAAAATTCAAAAGAACAAACTGGTCTTCAGTTTAGCCATATTCACGCATCATGCAACCAATCAGGTATTCAACAACAATGAGTGCAAGATTTTCGATAATTTTGTTCCATCTATTTTTTTAGTTAAGATTAAAGAATTTTTTGTTAATCGGTGCGTTTCTGACGAGTGGGTCAGAAAGAGAAGTTCACATTGACAATTACTTATTTTAATTGGTATTACTGAATGAAATCGAAAACAACTTCACAGAAAATAAGCAATTAATATTATCTCGGTTCGATCAATTTTTCCAATAGTTGAAATAATTTTCCCTATTTTACCCTATTGAAACCATTGGAGTTTGGAATCCATCAGTGATACTTTACAATTATGCAAGAGGAAGTATTTTTCGAAAATGTTCCTTGAAAACATTAAAAACAGGTGAGTAATTAATTTTATGAACTGTTTTGTTTGGTTAAATTATATAAACCTTTGGAAATTTGTGTTATCAATACGCTTGAATTGTTTCCCCTAAACTAGAGAAAAAATTAAAATCTTTAAAATCTTGTTCTATCAACTCCTAATTATCATTCTCGAAAATACCTTAATTATTTGATCTTCAGGTTGACAAGTTATTTTTAACCGTCAACCTGTTTAACTGGATGCTGAGGAAGTAGTGACTAATTATAATCAAGACGTCTTAGTTAACGAGTTTTCGATTTCTATACTAGTAGAAACTTTTCGCATCAGCTACTCGTGTAATTGGCATTAATATCAAAGTTCTGCGATTACAAGCTTCAGCGCCCAGAACAAACTAATTGATTTACAATTATTTTCAGCATTGTATACAAACTTCCCACTATCCAATTTCCCACAAACTTGATGTTTTAAACATAATTATGATTTTTTATCCAATAAGTAAAATTATAATCTGATGTCTTAGATTAGCGCTTAAGTATTCACAAAGCAAAACATAAATCCCAAAATCAATTTTAAATAATTTTAAAAATTCGCACAGGTCTGCTGCTATTAGGTGTGATGGGCGTTACCATGTCCGATTATTATTATTCGCGATTAATAACAGGTCATTTAGGATTTAAAAAGTTTCAGGATTTGGGTCATAAGTGTCCATAAATTAAATTGGGAACAAGGATAACTTCATCCCAGAGTTAAATTATATGTCTGTTGGATTAAAAGTTTGGAGTAGGAAGTTCTAGATCTTGATCCTCTTAGCTTGTTTAGAAAATATAATAATCCTCTCAAAATTATTGTGGTATCTCACTGAGAAACTTTTGTATCAAACTGTCGTCTTTAAATTCAATAAAAAGTTTGAGCATTTTTAACTCTACTTTCCTTATTACAATAAAAAAGCATTTCAAACTTTATTGATACCACTTTATGGAGATAAAAACTATCAAACTGTTTGCTGTGGTAATTTAATACAAATAAAAGCATAAAATATAGCAACTTTTCCTATAACGCTCATTGTTATCTTTTGTATTGATCCGAAACTCATATATCAGGCTTAAAAACCAAAAGTCGCGGCAGTATTAAAAACATTAAATCCCTGCTCCAAAGCCTTAATCCGCCGCAGCAGTCATCACTGCAATCTCTAAAAATACAGGCAATAAAACAAAATTATATAAAATTCCAATAGCAGACGAAACCCACTTGACCTCGAAAAGTTGCAGCATCAGCCGAAATTAAAAAATAAGAAAACAATGAAATTGGTTAAATCCATGCCGAATTCACTAGAAACAGACATTCACCTGACCAATTTTTTCAATTCAGACACTTTATTATGTAAATTAAGCAAAATTTGACTATCATATGTTATTATTAGCTTAAGCATTTTTGATATTTCTAAAATTATTTTATCAAAGTTCCTCAAAATTTCCTGAATAGAATGAATTGTTATTTATATTGTTTTTTAGTACAGTGTATAATTAAATTAATCAGAATTAACCTACTAGCGGCCTTTTCCAAAAATTGAAGTCATCATATTGAGCTTATTTTTTGCAAATTAAAATTTGTCCGAACCAGGAGACATGTTCCTCTGAATCATTTATCAATTTCAAAAATTACAGACTGCTGCATTCATTATTTTAATAGCGATTTGAGGGAATATTGAATTTGTGCTACTGAATCAAAAGTACGAACTTTCGCACTCGTTTAAGAGCAGGTGCTAGTGGTTCAAATGAATATTCGTTAAAACAATAATTATTTACTTTGAGCCAACAGTGATGCTATGAATTCGATAGTGTATTGAGGTAGATTTTTTCTCATTTCTCCAACAAACGGCAGACCAGTAATTGACACTATTTAATATTTAACATAAAAAATTAGTCAATACACCTGATCGAAAAAATAACATCATTGTTTGAATAATATCTGCTATTGAAAGAGCACGAATTTGCGTACTTTTGATTCAATGGTATTTTTTTTCTCAGTGTGGGAGCTATCTCATCATGCAAAAAAATATTCATTTTTTTGCATACCGGATTACCTTCAGCATTTTTACCTGAAAGGTTTTTATCCTTTGTTTTTTCTGTATTATCAATCATGATAAATATTTTGCAATCGCAATACAAATATACTTTCCCCCAACTTTTTATTAACATAATAAATGCATCTGTCCGTAAAATTTGAAAGTGATAAGAAACAGTTTTTATTTGGAAAAATAGGACAAATTTGATACATTTTAATATTTTTTAAAGGGGCATAGAACACCTATTGTGATTGTATAAGGTTATTTAGTACATTTTTATTTGATAAAGAAAATTAAAAATCCTAGAACATATAGTAAAGCAATTATTCAGAAATATTATTCAGTAGGATACGGAACTTTGAAAATGCATTTACTTTTTTATAATATAAAATAAGCTCACAAAAATGTCTGCGTGAAGATTGGCATCGTTTAGTTATTTAGTTTTTACTAAATTTGAACATTTACAAACAAAAACAGGTTTTTGAGCAGTTGAGTATTGAAAGAACGAAATTTCTATATCGAAAATAGCCAAGTAGTGCATTGGTTATTTTTTTTTTTAAATCAATAATGTGTTTGGACGACCAAATATAATAAATGGGTGTCAATAATTAATATTTTTTAGTCGATTCCGTAATAAAAACGATTATTATTCCATCCTGAATATCTGAAGCAGATAATTGTTCATAACATTTGTTCATAAAATAACAAATAATTTATTGAATTTCATTAATTCCAGTGCAAATACTTCTTTTGTTTAAACATTGTTCAAATAAAGCAAAGATTGAATGACAATAAATAACTGTCAAAATTTTCATCCACTTATTTGTTTATAACCAAATCAATCAAGTTTAACCTTCCGAATCCTATCTGGAGAGTTGCTTTACTAATTTCAGGCATTTTGAAATGAGCGTGAAAATTGTATAAAAAATGGCTCTCTTCAAAAGTTAATTTTTCCATTTTTTTATTAAATAAAAAAATACTAAATAACTTTTTGAAGAATTTGCTGTCAGTTAATGGCTAGGGGGTGAACTTTTCGGGCTTTTTGTGAGTACCATCGATTTCGACGATTTGTAACTATTTTAATATATAAAATTAAAAAATATTGTCTACTACCAAATACTTACCAAGGGCGATTTCAACTGTTTATGACTAATTTATTATATAATTAAAAATATATTGTCTAACTTAGTTTTGATCGGACTTGTCACGCCTTTTTCATTGATCGCAATAATTTTTTGAAAAAATCAACATTTTACCCTAAAAAGTGAAAAACAAAAATAAATTTCACTTTTTTTCGAATTTCCATTATATTATCAAACTTTTTCGGTTTAAAAGAAAGCTGAGCTTTTTCCTTTAAGAACCTTGCGGTTAAAAACTTGGATAATGATTTTTTTTAAATAAAAATAAACTGAAAGTTCTTAAAAGAAAAAAGTAGCTTTCTTTCATGCCTGAAAGAGGTCAAATAAATTTTTTTTCAAAAAAAGGCATTGAAAAAGTTTTTTTTTTCAATTTTCATGCTCTGATCCCCCAAATTTGATTGAATAAAAAAAAGGTATTTCTTTTTTGTTGGAAAAAAATTGATTTTTAGAAGTTTCCACAAACATCATAAACTTCAAAATTAGGCATATCGAGTTGTCCCTCAAAATTTCTCTTGGCAATTAGTCATAGAATACAAATAAAAAATCACTTATTGAATTTCATCCATATAAGCGTGTTTCACAGGATGCCAAAGAACCCCATAAGTGAAAGATTGGGTTTTGCAAGTATTTGGCGTAATGCTAAAAAGTTGAGATTTTTGTTATAGAAATTTGCGGTTGTATCTGAAATTTTTAAAACTTAGTCAACTTTGCACTTAGAGTGAGGTAATAAATATTCAAAGTTAACAAATATAATTGTTTGAACAATTTAATATTGCTTAAAAAGATAGTGATAGTGAAAACTTGACAAAAAATTGGAAATTTCAGTTAAAACCGAAACTTTCTAGCATTATTCTAACAGAATATTGTTTTCAAAAATAATAAATTCTAAGAGAAAATTGCTAGAAAACAATCATAAATGGTTTAAAAATTTGTTTAAAATATCTAATGATTATCAGTAGAAAGTAATATTTCATGTATTACAAACAATGTGTACGGAAATAAATCCGCAAAAAATAATAATTAGCCCCAAATACTCGCAAAACCGCCAATGTTTAACGTATGGGTTTTTCTGGGACCCTATACAAAACAGGCTTATAAGGATGAAAATTAAACAGTAATTTTTTATTTGTATTTTATGGCTAATTGTTAAGAGAAATGTTTCCGGACAACTCGATATGCCTAATATTGATGATTCTGTCAAAAATGTACAAAAACGTCTCTTTTTCTTACGGGAAATACATGTTAAACTTCATGGGGTTTGCGGAACGTATTTTTTTTATTTCAAAAAAAATTTGGGCTGTGAGCGCATGCAAATTTAAAAAAATTCACCGCACTAATTCCAAATTTTTTCATGAAATGCTTATAAAACTTAAGCGCATGTGATACTTATCCGGGATTCTTACTTTACCGATATTTTTGTTTGATCATACCAATTTCACACGAAATGAGATATCGTATAATGAAAATTTGGGAAAATGAAGAAAACGAACTAAGGAACGTTTATAAACTAATAAAACTTTACAACTGCACAAAAAATTAATTTTTTTTTTTATTTGTAAAAAAACTATTAGTAAATAAACATTCTTTAGCTCATTCTCTTTCTTTTCCTAAACTTTCAGTTTTATACCTGATCTCGGGTGGAATTGATATAGTCCACGAAAAAAGTAGGTAAGGCTGGAATCGGAACTGTCACATATCCCTCTTAATGACTAGTATTAGTGTTAGTTAATATTAAATCGAGAGTAAACGCAGCTTGAAAGCTGATAAACATACTCCATCTAGTACGGCGGCCCCCATCCGAGAAAAAACCGAGCCAAGCGATGCTTAACTTCGGTGATCGAACGTGAAGCCTTAAACAATTTCATCTGACCCAGCGTTCACATTTCACATGGCTTTAGTTCGAAATGATACAATCTTTAATTCTAAGATTATTTATTTTAAAATATTAGGATGATTTGGCAGTTAAATTTCTCTTACAACAGGAAACCGTCAATTGTGAATTTTCGTTTTGGTTCATAATTTTTTTAATGAAAGCTCATTACCTGAGTATTAATTTGTCAAAGCAGTAATATGCGATTTTCACCATTTTAAAAAAAATTAACTTCGAAATATTCGCCATAGGTCATATAGAGTTTAGCGAAAAAATGTTTCACAATCGGCAGGTAACTCAGGCAGCAGCGTTTCGGCTTCATAGCCGGAAGGATAAATGTTCAATTCTCACTTCTTGAATTTTTTAATTAAATTTATTTACTTTGAATTTATTAAAATGTTTATAAATATCATTTCCTTCAATAATCTTCAAAAAATATGCATAATTTGTTTGCGAAAAACATGATAAGGTTTTGAAAAAGTTGAAAAAGATTATTGAAAGAAATTGTATTTACGAAAATTTTAATAAATACAAAATAAAAAAGTGCAGACATCGAGAATCGAACACGCAACCTTCCGACTATGAAGCCGAAGTGCTACTACC
Source organism: Andricus curvator (assembly GCA_932195095.1). Classification (NCBI taxonomy): domain Eukaryota; kingdom Metazoa; phylum Arthropoda; class Insecta; order Hymenoptera; family Cynipidae; genus Andricus; species Andricus curvator. The sequence continues at coordinate 337,562 of CAKNYM010052644.1, forward strand.
CGAGCTACTGGCCGATTGTGGAAGTGTTTTTCGCCAAACTTTTTGTACGAATATTTCAAAGTTGATTTTCTCAAAAACGAAGAAAAAGCGCATATTACTGCTTTGGCAAATTAATTCTCAAGTTATGAGCTTTCATTAAAATATTATGAACCGAATCTAAAATTCACAAATGGCGTGAATTGTTAATTTATACATCAAGGTGTGATAATGAAAAACATCCGTTGGGTGAATCTTTTGTGAGTTCGGCATTGCATTCCCCAATTAGAGTAAAAAAAATTGCCTAAAAGTGGAGGTCTACTAATGAGGATTCCGTGTTTTTCTTTTGGGGGCCGTTTATGGGGACTAGGAGAGCGACGGAGGTTGCGATGGTAGCGACGCCGAGATGATCGGTAACGGAAGGAGGAGAGATCGTGATCGCGATACTGTGGATGATGAAGAAGGAAGGGAGGAGAGGAACTCGGAGAGTGGGGGAGGTTTCGGTGGTTGGAGGTCTCACCTACTCGGTGGCCTCACTCAACGTGTCAAATCCTGGTACTGGGGCGCCAGGCCCCTCGTAAGTTTCTCCAAAGCTCCCGCACAATCTTCTTTTTTTATACACATCAGCTGGGACCACCTTCAGCATCATTTGCTACTGCCTGATCGTAATCACGGATATCAATCACACTCATCGGGCTTTTTTTTATCCGGGCGATTTTCCTTCTAACGATCTGTTTAATTCACACGCACTGTATTATACACTATCGTGTCTTCTACAGATTTTTCTTTTTGTAAATAATCAATTCATTGCACTTTGAGAGAACAAGAAAAAGAGAGTGAAGAAATTAATTGAATTGGGAAAGTAAAGAGCTTGTAAGGGATGAAAAAAGTAGGGTAAAGGCTTTTTTTAATTGGAGGGCGGAAAGTTTGGAACAAAGTGTCACAGGAATTTTTCAGGAAATTGTAGTTGAAAATTTTTTGTTTCGGTTATGAGAAACAATCTAATTGTAGAGTGTGTTGAATAGGGTGTTCAAAATTTATACCTGTTTGAAATTTAATTTTTATTTTTCGTGATTGATCCCACATTTATTCGTTTTTGAGAAAATAGAAATTCAATTTTTTTTCTTAAATTGATCAACATTAACCCGCGACCACGGGCTTTCGAAATTAACATGGGCTAATGAATGTTAAAAGTTCCGTTTTCGAAAAAGTGGAAAAAAGAAGTACTTTTTTTAACTTTTCTGAATTAAAGTTTAGTCACTTCTTAAGGAATATTCAAGGAATAATTTCCACCTAATAAATTTTATTTTAACCCATTCAACGCCCTTGTATTGTGCCCGGAAAATGCCCCAAACAATGAAAAATAGCAGTTTTATTTAAAATTTGAATATATTCTAACTAATTTTCAATTTTTTAAACAATTATTATTTCTTCAAACAATTTTTTCTTACAGTAAATCGTGAAAAGTTACTATTTTTCGTGATAAACAATACAGTTGATAAATGTCAAAAATATTATTTTTTTAAACATATTTTGCAATTTTGTAAACAATTTCTATTTGTATAGTTTGTTTTTTCCACAAATTGTGAAAAGTTAGCATTTTCTGGAATTATTTACAAAATTAATGCATGTTAAGTGTAATATTTTTTGTTTAGGATATTTGGCAATTACTTAAACAATTATAAACAATTTTTAATTATTTAAACAATTAATATGACTTGCTGCTTTTGATAGGAAAGATGAAAAAAATACTAGTTTTTTTCGAACTTACACTATATTGTTTATTATTCAGTATTTTCCTATCTCAACGAAATCGATCTACAAAAATAACTTTCCATAACGTAACTAAAAAAATGCAAAATATCTTTCACCAAAAATATTACTTTGAACATTAATTAACTTCGTCATTAATAATTACCAAAAATAGTAACTTTTCAAGATTTACAGGAAAAACTTTCAACATTCGTTAATTATGTCATTAATCCCATAAAATAATAACTTTTTACGATTTACAGGAAATGAAATTGTTTACACATATAATTGTTTCAACAATTAAAAATGATTTAAAACGTACTTAAAAACTTGTCACTCATTGAATAAAAATAGTTATTGTTCATGAAATTGAGAAAAATACCGTCTTTAGCATGAATTTCGCATAAAACTGTTATTTTGCGTTTTTTTGGGCATTTTCCGGGCACAATACCAGGTGGTTGAAAGGGTCAAAATGAAAAATTATTGGGTGAATTTTTTTTTAACATTCCTTAAAAAGTGACTGAAAATTAATTTACAAATAGTTAATAACAAGTTCTTATTTTTTTTCATTTTGTCGAAAAGTCAGCTTTTTCCATTAAAAATATCATGTTTATTTCATAAGCCCGTGGGCACGGGCTTATGGAATAAGCTATTTATTTTTGAAATAACTATTTACTTCTTTTTTCCTTTTTTTTTCAAAAACGAAACTTTTAACATTTAAAATCCCATGTTAATTTCGAAAGCCCGGGGTCACGGGTTAATGTTGATCAATTTAAGAACAAAAAATTGAATTTCTTTTTTTTCAGTCAATCGACTGAAAAAAACATATTTCTTTTTCCGAAAAACGAACAAATTAGGGGGATCAATCATCAAAAATCTAAATTCGATTTTTTGTACCACCCTAGTAACGAAATAATAGTTTATCTAGTTTCAATAAAGTTTCAGTAAACTAACAATGAATAGTTGTCAATATTATTGGAGACGAATTTTGTAACATAAATAATATAAAAATTATTCACAAAATAATTTAAAAACAAAAATGTTATCAGAGAAGGAAAAGCTTTGCAACTTATTTCTCATCTGCAGTCAATGCAGTCAATGATTAATATTTCAATTCTTAAAAGTAAAAATTTAGCAATTTACAATAGTTATTTTTATAAAATGAATGAACTAGATAAAATAATTCCAAGTTTGAATCAATAAAACAATATTATTTTATAGTTCATTTTTATTCATTTTCAAAATAATTTTTGAAAATAATAATTTCAATACCAGTTGTATAAATGATATAAAGAAATTACACTAATTATTTTTTCAGTTCAAACATCGCAATTTTCAACTAAAATCAATTTCTAAATATTATAATTGACCTAAGATTTTGGTAATTTTTCAATGACAGATGAAAAGAAATTCAAAATTTGATCAAAATATATATGTTCAATGGCAGAAGTTATAATTTTCAAAGTGATTTCAGAATTCACGTTTAAATTACATATGAGAAAGTAGATGAATCGCAAAATTCGTTGGATCTTAAACAAGCTGATTCAAATTATCTACTAAAGAAAGTATATATATATATATATTTCAAATTCAAAAGGGATCCAAAAAATGTAGCTTGGTTCGCCGATCACCCATAAAAAATTATATTTGTAAATAAAAAAATATCTTATATTCGCGTATACACGATAAAGCTCAAAATAACGAATAATAACGAATTTTTTGTTATTTTGGTACAAAATCATATTTTTTAAGAATTGAAAAGGTTTCTTAAAATTAGTATTTATAACCATAATTATTCACCAAAAACTATGCAGTAATAAAAAATCCATATACATCGTAGATTATCATTAAACGGTATAAAAGCAATTAGTAAATAATATTTCAATTTTTAAAAGTAAAAATTGAGCAATGCACCATAGTTATTTTTATAAAATAAATAAACTAGATAAAATAATTCCAAGTTTGAGTAATGCAGCTCAATTCAATTGAAACGAACAATTATATCAATACAAAGAAACAAAAGACATTGTTGGCTCATTCTGTTGCATATCAAATTGACACCTTCAGATTTAATGTGTATTCGTCATTTTGAGCTTTATCGTGGATGCCTAAACATGGGATATATTTTTTTTATCTGTTACTTCATGTGATAAATCCGAGTACCATATTACAAATTTTGGACCGCGTCCGAATGAAAAAATAAAATAATCCAAAAAATCACACATTTAAAAAAATTGCTGACCTCAACATTTTCTTTTGTCATACATTTGTCTCTAATGAGCCGAAAAGGAGATAGTTGGAAATCTAATTTTGATTTGTGAAATTTGTTTGTGTCCTGATTCGGTACATAATCCTACTACACAATCTACTATTATATTGAAGCATTTCCAAAATCGTTACAATAACTTTTTACTTCAAAAAAATAAATCTCATGTAATAAGTATACACAGAGAAAACATGGGTTCATTTTGAGCCGGATATTGACCTTAATTGAGTCACTCAGAGAAATATCCTCTTGTATCAAAAGGATGCTCCTTGCAACAAATGAAATATTCTCTTAAATTTAAGGTTAAAACGATTTTCTTTTGTCTCAAAAAGAATCTTTTAACAGCAAATATTATCATTTTGCGACAAACTTTATGTAATATTGCAGACAAATAATCATGTTTATGTAAAAAATCTATTCATGTGGCCCAAAACAAAAGAGGACGGTGCTTTTGTTTCAAGACAACTTTTTCTCTGTGTGTCAAAAAGGACTTAAATTGAGTTGTTAAAAAAAAGAAGATAATTACATGCAGTGGCTGAAAAAAGACACAGCAAAAGTAACCCTAGCTTTTTTCAGTATAAAAATGTATATATAATTTATATCTTCTTGGAAAAGTGTGCCGTTATTGATAGTACGTACGTTGCACAAGCTATAAAAAATATTGAAACATAAAAGTCCTGTGGCACTATAATAAAAATTCTGCAATATTTATGAGTTTGCTTACACGTACAAAATTTGCAGAATAGTAATAATAATACATGATGAGTACAATATACAAACAAAAATAATTATTTGAACACAATAAAAATGACAAAAATATAACTAACAATAAGTTAAAGACGTTAACATTGACCAAAACAATTGATTCGACAGGATCATCACATGAGTGGCACTCTTTATTGGCATGATTAATTAGATTTCTATCTCACAAAACTCGAGCATAATACAATAATTTATTTAAAAATGCTGTACTAGAGGTAGCGAATAGTGGATAGCGTGTGTACGTGTTTTTCTTAGATGTCTTGCACATGCTCCTTTTTTCATTGTTCTTGTACTCTTCAAGCACGATTTTCTACATAGATGTCTTAGCATGCACGATCACAACTCACATCGAACAATGAAGTCTAAATTTTTTGATTATTCCAAAAGTCTGCCGCGCATTCCATAAACTGCAACATTATCAAGTGATGAATCTCAACAAACAGGGTTGCCAGACGCACAATTTGCATATTGCGTCCTCAAATATTTCCAGAGTTCAGGATTCTGTAATTTCGCGGTGAGAAAAATTTTCCGAACAAATATTATAGTAGCTAGTAATCGTAGTTAACACATTAGTCTAGAAGTATTATAGCATTAGTGACATTTTTTAATAGGGTTTGAAAATGACACTAGGCAGTAGGATAACGCAATCAAAATAGTTTATAGCTAAATTGCAAATAGTAAATAGAATAGTAAAAATAGAATATGTGATTGCAGTCTTATTAGCAAATGTACTCATTAGGATGGTCCAAAAAAGTTCGAATTTTGTTTGGGATGAGGAATCACTTTGTCAGATTCTCAAAAAATGTAAATCTGTCATTTTTTTGTTTGATGAGGCAACGTTTAGGGGTTTCACACACCCCCTTAATCTTCCCATTGAAAATATGGGGGAAAACTCCCATTTTTACGAACATGAAACTGGAAGGCGTAGATTGAAAAGTTTAATGTACTTTTATTAATTATGAATTGTTTAAAAAATTCTTTCTGTACATTTTATCACTAACTACCGGTATCGTCACAACGATATAAACTAATGAGGTAATATAAGAAATCAGTACGACCCATTTAATTTGTTGTTAATTGTTTAGGCAATTTCGTATTGTCTCAATGTAACTTTTGACTGGAATGAAGCAGAAACATGTAGTTTTTTGCAAATTCTTTAACAAACTTCATATACTTCTGGTATATGTCTTGTATCGTTACCACTTATCCACCATTACTTAAGCAATTTTTTTCGAAAAAATATCCCAAATTTACACCTTCTCTGTGTAACATGAACTGATTAGTTTAGATCGAAAAACAAAACGATGAATTTACTTTATTTTCAGTTGTTTAAATAATTTTTCATTGATTAAAATGTAATTTTTAAATCAAATCAGGCAGAAAAGTGTAGCTTTTTGTCAGTTCCTCGTATGTTGATACTTTTTATTAAATAATTATAGTTGTTTAAAGAATTTCTACTTTTTTTTAAACTTTTTTTCACAACACCAAAATTTCCACTTTTTTTGAATGACATGAACTAATTAGTTAATCGCGCGTGTCGATTTTCGGCTTGAATTATAGTTCAAGTTACACAAAGAAGATAGTTCATTTTTGATATTTTGTCCACAAAAATTGTTTTAAACTAATAACATTTGTTTAAAAAATTATGGTTAGGTAATTAAAAGTGTCAACATAAAACGAGCTAATGAAATTTTGTTAAAAACATTTTTTAAAAATGAAAAATTATTCAAAAAATTAATAACAATGTGACTTGATCGTGTTGATCTATGACTTAAACCAAATAAGCAAATTGAAATTGTTGAAAGAATTATGAATAAGTGGTAAAAATACCAGACATACGAAGATTCTGTCGAGTTTGTTGACAAACTTTTTAAAACCTACATTTATCTGTCTTCTTCCAGTCAAAAATTACATTTAAACAATAAAAAGTTATTTAAACAACTACCAACAAACTAAATTGACCGTTCTAATTAAACATATGTAAATTGTGAAAAAAGAAATGTTAAAAATTTTACTAACTAATAAAAAATGTTGATTTTTAGGGCATTCTGGAAGGGGTTGGGGGTAAAAATAAAAAAAGAATGCATAATTCACATTCGAAGAAGTGATTTTAAGAAGTCCATGTTGTTTTGCACTCGTTTCATTGAAATTTACCCCTTCCAATCTCATATTCGTAAAAAATGGGTGTTTTGCACTGAATTTTCCTATTAAAAATGCAGTGGAAAACGCAGGGGCGTTCTAAACGTTCCCTGATAAAAAAAACATATACATACGGATTTACTTTTTATTGGAATCTCACGAAATGAGACATTATCCCAAACGAAAGTCGAACTTTAGTTTTTTCTGGGCCACCCTAGCACTCATGTAAGTACATTTTCCTTCCATTTTTATTATATTTCAAATTTTCTTTTTTACTTTTAACTTTTCTATTCCTTACTTTCAGATATAAAATTGACATTCATTATATTTTTTAATTATTTTCATAGAAAAAGAAAAGAAGTATTTATGTTTATTTGATTATTTATAGAACTTTTTTTAGTACATATTTTGGTGTCGAATCTGGCATCCCTGACTTTCGGAAGGCGTCTCCTGAGAGCGGAAGTGAAATTCGTGAAGCGGATGTGACTCTTTCGTCAAGAGAAGAGATCATTGTCCGGACTCGCGCGATTCTGAGCGACTTGCGATGCACAATCCGGCGTGCATCTATCTGTTACACTTTCACCTTTCTTCACATTTCACTCCTCGAAAATCGAAAGAAACGAGCCGCGAACTTCGTAATTAACTCGATTTCCAAGCCTGCCGACCGAGACCGAGACCTCGGATCTCGGTCGTGTATCCAGAATTCGATAAATTTGATTCATATATATTCGCAGCTCACTTTCGAGCTAACTTGGAGCTAAAAAAGGAATTTTGTTCGCAATGAGAGAAAAGAACTTGGTCAAACTTTCTGATTCAAACAAGAGCAGCTGGAAATGATCAAAATATCAACATGTCAAAATATAAAAATATAAAAATATCAAAATGTAGATTTTTAATATTTTTGAAGTGTCGAAACTCGATGTGACGTGTACAATAGAAAACACCACCACCACTCTCCGAGCACCACCAACACCCCACCACTACTAGCCTATCAGCAAGCATGATACTTATATTTCACATATTATTAAATAATTAATTAATTAGTTAATTATTATATTCTATACATACACGTATATGTATATTTATCGTGCGTGGAATACGTGCTTCTTGCGTATTTACGTGACAGCGGTCATGCAACTTGCATCACTTTCCTTTTTTATGGATTAGAAAATCCACGGGAGTTATGGAAGAACGAAGATTTTTTTAGATGTTTATTATAACCCTTTCGCATACAATCTAAACTTGTAAAATAGAAACTAAATTTAAATTTGAATCAGTTAAATTGAACTAATTGTTATTTAAATTTATGGCTAATGACTTCTTGCTTCAAAAATTAGTCAAATTTAGCTAGACAGTAGAAAATGTACCGACAAATTACAGGGTTGTTACAGAAGTTGAGATTTTAGATTTCCAGGACATTTCTACGTTTTCCAGGTCAACTTTTGTAAAAAATTCCAGGACAACTTCTTAAAAAATTCTATTCAAAATTTGAACTCAAATCAGTTTTCAAGAATTGTACTGTTTGCAATATAATTTCCAGAAAAATTCTTCTACGCTACCGACGGAAATGATCAAGATGCGTGTTTTTTAAGTTGTTGCTAAAATGCCTTAATTTTTATAATATTAACATGAACTTTTTTCCCTCGTCATAACGCGATAGGTAATAAAATTATGCGTCTAATAAGCTCAAGTTGAAGGCGAAATGTCACTTTTTTAAACGATATTGCAAAAAAACGTCAAATTGAAATGTTTTAGAAAAATTGGAAGAACTCTCGAAATAATTAACATTTTCAAAGTTCTTTGCCTCATTTTATAGGCAAGTCCCCACATTATTTTATCAAATTATTCAAATATTTTTACAATTTTGTCCCTAGATTCTGCCCTAGGGTCAAACTTCGTGTAAAAAAATCGAAAAATTTTATAAATGTGTACACTGCCGTGCAAAAGTTTTTGACCACCTCTTTTTTATGACTGATTAAGTTCTCTTAATTTTAATTATGTCAGAGATAAAAAAATTTCGCTTTAAAAGGTTGAATGCTCTCAAAATTCTGTTTAAAATGACCCCAGGATGAAGCCACTTTGTTTACTTTCAAGTAGATATTGCAAAAATAGTGTACATTTCAATATTTTTTCAAATTTTCAATAACTTCAGTAATAAACAATATTTTTTAATGCTCTTGGGCTCATTTTGAATCTATTTTTCCACAGTATTGCCACAGTTTATAAGCCTAACTCTCAAAAAATTTCCTATTACAGGACAAGAATTTAAAGTTGTAACAAAAAAGTTAGAAAAATTTTAAAACATCTTATCTGTAGCCAAATAAAAATAAACATTTTTGTTACAAATTTAAGTTCTTGTCCTCACGGAGAAAAATGCGGATTTAGGAACAAGTTATGAGGACCGGAAATTGAAAATTGAATCTCAAACATCTTGGATCGTGTTCAGAAATTCAGGACTGAAAACTGTAATTTAGGAATCGGGATCCACGATGAATATTTTGAGCCTCTTTCCCGACTGAGTCTGGACTGATTCCTAAACTGTAGGCAGCCAGTGCAGGCTACCAGTGTAGGCAGCACTCTCCTTCTGGATAGAGCGCTGGGCGCAGAGTACTCTTCTAGCAAAATTCATCCTGGATCCGATTTGCTCGAAATACAGGACTCAGTTCCTATTTTTCAAATTCTATTTTTCTCCGTGCTGTGATAGGAAACTTTTTGAGAATTAGGCCCAATACTGTGGAAAAATAGCTTTAAAATGAGCCTAAGAACATTAAAGAATATTGTTTATTACGGAAGTTATTGGAAATTTAATAAAACATTGAAATTTACACTATTTTGCCAATATCTACTGGAAAAATAGACAAATCCTGAGCTTTTTTTACCCAAAATTTTGAGAGCATTCAACCCTTTAAAGAGAAACATTGTAATGATTGTAAACATATTATTGTTTTAAATTTTGTAAGGTTGTCTCTATTCGTCCCGATTTTTCGGGACGACTAACCAAGCTTATAAAAAACATTGTATTAGTCATGCCGAATTTCGGGACGACACTTCGAATTTTTAAATTATGTGGTGAGTACAATCCTTATTTGAAATTTTGCGGCCTTTTTGGGCTAAGTTCGAAACTTAGGGTAAAATCTAGGGAAGAATTCTCAAAATTAGTGAGACATTTAGAAAAATATTATAAAGACTTAACTTCAAAATTAGCCAAAGAACTTACAAAAATGTTAATTAATTCCAAAGTTATTCAAATTTTACGAAAACATTGAATTTTGACGTTTTTTGCCTAATAGATGCCGAATTTTATTAACGTTCCTGATATTATGAGGAAAAAATTTCATGTAAATATGATCGAAAATGTTAATATTATAAAAAAATGATCAATATGTAATAGTAACAAAGTAACAGGTTCCCGCGCTCATTTAAATCGTTAGAACTTAACTTAATCAATTACTATCAATCTGACTTTGTAAAATAAATAGAAAAGTACCAAAATAATTCTTAAAACTTCAAAAAGAAATAGAAATAAAAATTTCCAGGCTCTTTTTCAAAATTCCAGGACTTTTTCAGGTTTTCCAGCTTCTTTATCAAAATTCCAGGGTTTCCATGTTCTGTAGCAACCCTGCATTGTTAAAAATAATTTAACTAATCTTCTAGTCAATGAACAACACCTAACGTTATTTGACTAATTGAATTAGTAAAATTTAAATAAGAAGTAGGCTTGCCTAAGCAGTTAGGTTCGACTAGTAATTAGTTAAATTATAACTAATTCAATTCAGTAACTAAAAATTGGGCTTCTCCATAAGATAATTTGAACTAACTTAGATTTAAAGTAAATATATCGTTCACTATTTGAAAAATATGTGAACAGATATTAAAACATAAGAACGACAATGCCACATATTATAAGCAATAAAAAGTAAGAACTTCTGATAACAAAATTTTGTTTCAATCATTCAGGTCCATAATAGGTAAATGTATTTAAAGTAAACTGACATGAGTTTTTTTTATAACATACGCATAAGATAAGGTAAGCGAAAGGGTTAAAATAGAAAAACTCAATCGCGATTTTCTTCAATACACTCGAGGTTTAAGACTTATTTTAATCGACTTGGGTATCTTTTTATGAACTTTTCCACTTGTATAATTATAATTACGCAATTTTTCATAAATTTGTAAGTTTTGTAAATAATTTTTAAAGTAACATAACCGTCTAAATGTGAATTAGTAAAATTTTACTAACAATAAGAGAAACAGGACCATGTCGTTTACCAATTGATTCAGTATAGGACTACATAGGTTTTGACTAATTTTTATACAAATAACTAATTCTCACTAAACGTTTACTAAATCACTTAGTGAATGGCTTGAACAAAATTTTAATTTAGTCAAATTTCTCTATTTAAGATTTACCAAAAAGAATTATTATTTTTCAAATTACATAACCGTGAAGATCGAACTGGTTCGATTTCACTAAAAAAAAATTCTTGATACTTACCGTAGTTGTTGAATATATGGCAAAAGATTTATGGAAAAAAGGTTCAGTCTCCGAGATATTTTTTTTTAATTTTATCATTTTCCAAAGACTGCTTCTTATTTTTCAAACTTGTTGAAAAATGGTTATCATTTCTACACTAATAATAATTCTAAATACAATTTATATTTAGTGAAAATCCCTCGGTTATATGCTAAAATCAATAAGAAATGTTTCAATTAAAGTAAATACCGTGGACAAAACTTTTTTTTTAACTTGCTTTATATTATCTTAATGAAAAAACACGATGGGGCTGAACCAAGTTTAAATGAAAGTTCTATGTAAATGGGATTTTTTATTGCTTATGGTAATATGGCATCCCACGTACATTTTAAGATAAAAATTAAAATAATACATAAGTGCTTGTGCGTTTTTTGAAAAAAATTAAATTTTTGTATTTAATTACTAAGAAATTAAGAAATTATAATAAGATTATACGGTAAATATTGGTCAACATTTTTTTAAATAGATTTTTTTTATTGAATGTGATTGGCTGTCAACCCGCGAATATTTCAAGAAGAAAATAAAAATCATCAGAGGGTTCTGAAAATATTAAGTCTGTAATCATTATATTATATATTATTATATTATATTATATTATATTATATTATATTATATTATATTATA
>CAKNYM010052644.1:363659-378789 GCA_932195095.1 Andricus curvator
GCGAAGCGCGCCATGAGAATGTGCCCGCGAAGCGGGCAGATTTTTTTAAATGGAATGAGAATGAATTGAATTTGTATACTTTTTTAATTAGAGCTTTTAAAATTGAATAATTTGAAACATATAGTATTAGAAATTGCATAGGTTTGAATCAAAATACCCTTAGAATTGAAAATTTTCGAACGAAAACTTTGAAAATTTCATTAGAAAGGAGTTGAAATTGTATCATTTCTTATTTAAAGCATTCAAAATTGAAAATTTTCATTTTGATTTGAAGAATCTCAGAATTGAATGATTTCAGATTAGCATTGCGAAAGCAGGACAATTTCAAAATGCTAAAAATTAAATCATATCAGATTATAAGTTTGAAAATTTGATCATTTAAAATTCAAATGAATTGAAATTGTGATATTACTGACTGAAAGCGTTCAGAATTTAAGAATTTAAAATCGTTTGATCACTTCGACACAGTTAACGTTTTATAATTAAAAATTAGAGGTTTTATATCGGAGAATAGGTTAGATCAGTTATTAAGATAATTAGATAACAAGGGTTGTAAAAATATTGTAGTATAAAGATATAAAGGAACGGAAGTTATGTAAACCCTAAGAGGACACATTATAAATAAAGGAAGGAATTTAAATCATTTTTAATTCAAAGCGATTTGATAAAATGTAGTTTTGAATGACAGAAATGTATTTATGTGTGCTCATTTTATAAGCATTTTGCTTCCTCATAGACACCAAATAAATTTGCTTTTTCACAGTGGGAGGTTTTTCTCTAACGAAAGAAAAAAATTCATACTTTCAATATTTCTCAAGCTTAATACTGTCTTACTGAAAATATTACCTTCAGAAAATTCGAGAGCCCATCAAAATATCAATCGATGTGTTCTATCACAATGAAGAACTTTTTAACTTACGGTAGTATTATATTTCAAATTAAAACAAAAGTTTCCTTCATAGAAACAATGTTACTTTTTTTCAACTTTCTAAGTCGCTATTGATTAATCAAGAAAGGTCGTCGAAAGTTTGAAAATAGACCAATCCACATGTCCTGAAGACGGTGAACAATATTCCATCAAATATAGTACTGTAATATTCCCAATATAAAAAAAATCTTTTCATAAAGAAGGCAAATAATTTTGTTAAAAAGTTTAAAAACGATATTGGTAGATTATGACAGGTCATGCAATTTTCTTCAATTGGGAATCGATGCGTCACGAAGACGCGAACAAATATATCGTATACATTACTCTTGTATCTCCAATATTTAAAAAGTTTTCCTCATTTCAAGAAAATAAACAAATTATTTTTTACATTTATAAATCGGTATTACTAGATCATAAGATGTCATGGAATGTACGTACGTCAACAGATCATTCGACGTGTCTCGAAGACGTGAACAAAAATGTCAGATACAGTACTGTAGTATGCCTAATATGAGACAAAGTTTTTCTCATATAAACAGAATCCATAAGTTTTTTAAAAACTTCGTAAATCGGTACTGGTGGGTCATAATATGTTCAACAATAGGTCGATCGATGTATCTCGAAGATGCGAACAAATATAATACATATTATTGTTGTATTTTGAATATCAAAAAAGTTTTTCTCATATAAATAGAATAAACCATTTTTTCGAAACTTCATAAATCGGTACTATTAGGTCATGAAAGTTTCAACAATAGGTCGATCGATACGTATCGAAGACGCTCTTTTACTTTTCGAAATATGGTGAATAGAAAAACAGTATACACTCACAAACATACATTTTGAAAAAATTGTATTTTCGAGCTCCTGAGGTCGAATTATATCGAAATATGTAAAAAAAAGGAGGAGATCTGAAAATTTAGATAATTACAAACCTCAATGAAAATTATATGATTTCTAATTGAAAACTTTTAAAATAAATAAATTCAACCTTGAAGTGTTAATAATTAAACAATTCCAGACTTTGTTTATAATTAAAGTATTCTTAAATTATGATCTTGAAACAAAGTCATTAAAAATGAATAATTTTCAAATATTGCATCACTAGGGTGGTCCAAAAATTCGACTTTCGATTTTTGGCGATCAATCCTTTAGCGGGGCCCCCCCCCCCTCTTTTTCATATGAAAGATGGAGAAAATTCTAATTTTTTCGAATCTCTTACACTTTGTCGTTTATTAATCAGTATTTTCTTTTATCAATGAAATCGATCTGAAAAAATAACTATCAATGACGTAACAAAAAAAATTTTTTTTTAAATTAGGGTATAAGTTCTAAAATAAGAAAATGCTAAATAACAAGCTACATAGTGTAAGAGGTATAATGAAACTAGAATTTTCTCCACCTTTTCTATGAAAAGGCGTAAGTAAATGATGATTAACTGTTTAAATAATTTCAAGCTGTCTTCCGCAATAAATATCACTCTTAACATACGTTAATGGTGCAAGTTTTTTTCAAAAAATTATAATTTTTCATGCTTCACAGGGGAAAAAGGTTGTTTGAACAAATGAAAAATGTTTAAATAATTGCCAAATATCGTTAAAAAATATATAAATCTCAAAATTCGTTAATTGTGTAATTAATGCCAGAAAATAATAACTTTTTACGATTTACAGGTTAGAAATTGTTCAAACAAATTTTAATTGTTTAAATAATTGCAAAATATCGTTAAAAATATATATTACTCTCAACATTCGTCAATTGTGTAATTAATTCCAAAAAATAATAATAACTTTTTATGATTTACAGGGGAAAAGTTGTCTAAATAAATGAAAATTGTTTAAATAATTGGAAATTAGTTAAAAAATACTTCGAAACTTGTAACTTCTCGAATAAAAATAATTTATTTTGAGAAAATTAAAAACAATACAATCTTTGGCATGAATTTTGCATAAAATACTATTTTGCATTTTTTGGGGCATTTTCCGGGCACAAAACAAGAGGATTCAGGATGCCTAATCTAAAATTCATTAGGTGAAAATTATTCCTAGAGCATTCCTCAAGGTGCTTCAAACGAGTCCCTTTTTAGAATAATACAAAATACGGCTACAAGGATGAATTGTTTTATGTAATATTTTTACCACATAATCCTGAAGGCTTATACATGTACATGACTGGAGCCCTTTTGTCGAAAAATGGTCTTGTTATTGTTTTTTTTTGTTAATTTAAACGCACTTTGAAATGGTGAGCGCCTGTTTGCGGTTCATCATGGGTACACTCTCAGTGGCGCGTTGCCCGTTTCCAGGCGCAAAAATTCAGCATATTTTCAATTAACAAACAAAAAAACAACAAGATCATTTTTTTAAAAAATGGCTCTAGTCATGCACATGTGTAAGCCTTTAGATTATGTGGTAAAAATACTACACCAAACAACTCACCCTTGCAGCCGTATTTTGTATTATTCTAAAACTGACTCGTTTGAAGCCCCTTAAGAGGTAACCAAAATTTAATTTACAAAAAGTTAATAACAAATACTTCTCTTTTTAATTTTTTGAAAAACGAGCTTTTTCCATTTGAAACCCCATGTTAATTTCAAAAGCCCAGGGGCACGGATTAATGTTGAACGATTAAAAAGAAAAAAAAGTATGGAACTTCTTTTTCCGGAAAACGATAAAATTGGGGGGGAGGGGGTCGATCACAATTTTTACAGGTATAACGCTTTTTAAAATTCACTCATTTTACTTGAAGTGCAAAAATAATAACTTGTAAATCAATGATAAATTGTTTAAGCATTTTTATGCAAGGGGAACAAGTTCATGTTGAAACAAATTTTTATAAGATTTCAAACTGACTTGGACTAATAAACTGTCACATTGACATGCTAGAAAAAGTAACCAAACAAAAAACACGCGAAAAACGACCGAGTGAAAAAAGCAGCTACCGGAAATGTATTTTCTCGAACATAGATATCGAAAAATTTTTTGATTGTAAATTCAATTTTCTATCAACATTTGCGATATAAAAGCGTACTAGGTACAAAGAAGACTACCGCAAATATGCTATAGAGGTCATTATGGATACACCATATTTTTCATACTGACGAGACGATTCTCATTCGATTTCAATGAAGTTTGCAAGATCAAAGAGAAATTCGAAATAGAATAAAAATTACGTCAGTGACTTCAGTAACTCTTTTACTCTAATATTAGTTCTCAAAATCTGACTTCTTTCATTTATTATATATTACTCAATTTTCGAGAATGATTTTATATTTTCTTTGAAAATTACTTTCTCTATTGTGCAAGATATTTTTCCAGCCTCAAGAATTAAAAATTGAACTGATATGATGATGCATGTTCTTTTTTCGATAAATAAAGTGCATTCAAATGTTTTTCAATAGATCATTCCAGGAGCATGGAAGCTTCTATTTCATAAATTCATATTGATAAGGGTTTCAGAGCCATATCGTATGCTTTTGTCTGAGATCGTATATATGAAAATTTGATCATTTGAATCTCGATTTAAATTGATGTTCTGATGCTGGTATAGTGCAAGATTTACATACATGATATACGTTTTGTATTATTAAGGACGTTCTGGTCTTCAATGTGTTGCAGGACAATGGAGCAGCTTATGAAGCTGGCGGCCTCGAGGTGGGTCAACTCATTCTCGAAGTCGACGGGCACAAGGTCGAAGGTTAGTGTCGCTCATATAACTTGTCATTTATATTTTTTTTATAGTATTAAAAGTTTAATTAAAATTTTAATTTCTTCATTCAAACTTAAATTTAGCCATAACAAAAAAGCTTCAAGAGAAAGGATATTGGAAACTTAATGAATCTTTTGTTTTAACTTTGGAAAGTCACTTCTAACATTTGCAGTTAAAAAAGTAGAGGGTGGCCACTCAAACTTCAAAATAGTATAAAATTCCAGGCTATTTCACGGTTTATCCGGTCAAAAATTACATTCTTCCCGGTTCACTTTTAAGCGTTTATAATCCTAACAATTATTCAATACTAATTGCTTTATTACATACATTTTTAAGAAAAAAATTAACATTTCAGAACTCCAATGTAAAATATATTATCTAAATTATTGTAAAAGTGATTTCAAACTTCGCAGCCCAAAATGCTCTCAAAACATAGGAAATAGGGTGATTTTTTAAGAAAAAATTGGAATAATAGATGAATAAAATCTTTAAAATAATATCAATGTAGGTACCATATTCCTAAGATTTCAAGTCAAAATATAGCATATTCAACAAAAGAGTGTAATTTTCAACCAAAAAAGATGAATTTTCAGCCCAAAAAGACGAATTTTCAACTAAAGACTTGAGTTTTCTAGCTAAAAAGTCGTATTTTTTAGAAAATATTTGAATTTTAAACCAGAAAAGAAGAATTTTCAATGTTAGTTGAATTTTCAACCAAAGAAAAATAATTTGCAATCAGACAGTTACATTTACAACCAAATAGTTCAACTTTCAAGCAAAAGAGACGAATTTTCAACAAAAAATTTTAATTTTAAACCAAATATTCGAGTTTTTAATCTACGAAGATGAATCTTCAACCAAGTGATCGAAGTTTCTAAACAGAGAAGATTATATTTCAATCAAAAATGAAAGTTCCATTTTTAAAGAAACAGTTTAATTTTCAAGTGAAAAAGACGTATCTTTTAAACGACAGTTAAATTGGCAACCAAGAAAAATGACCTTTTAACCAAAAAATATGACTTTTCTACTAAAAGATAAGTTTTCAATCCAAAAGAATAAATTTTCTATTCAAAAAGAAGAATGTTCAACGAAGCAGTTGAAGTTTCGCCCAAAAATTATAACTTTTTAAGACAATAGTTGAATTTTTAACGAAATAATTAAATATTCAACCAAACAGTAGAATTTTTAAACAAAAGAGATCAATTCCGGACCATAAATATGGTACTAGATATTTCAATTAAAAAGAATTAACTTTCAATCATAAAAGATGAATTTTCATCCAAAAAAGATAACTTTTCTACCAAAAGAAGTATTTTCAATTCAAAAGGACGAATTTTATATCAAAAAAGAAGAATGTTCAACAAAACAGTTGCATTTTCGTTAAGAAATAATGACTTTGTAGCAAAGTAGTTGAATTTTCAACCAAATAATTAAATTTTCAACCAAATAGATTTTTTATCCAAAAGATATTAATTATGAACCAAAAATATAATAGTAGACTTTTCAATAAAAAAATTTCACTTTTAACCAAAAAAGATGACTATTCTACCAACAGATGAATTTTCAATCCGAAAGGACCAATTTTCTATCCAAAAAGACGAATTTTCAGCAAAACAGTTGAATTTTCAAAAAAATAATTAAATTTTCAACCAAATAGTAGAATTTTTAACGAAAAAGATGAATTCTGAACCAAAAATATAATAGCAGCCTTTTGAAATAAAAACAATTAACTTTAACCAAATAGTAGAATTGTTAACCAAAAGAGATTAAGTCTAAACAAAAAATATAATAGTAGACATTTCAAATAAAAATAATGAACTTTTAAACAAATAGTATAATTTTTAACCGAAAGAGATTAATTATGGACCAAAAATAAAATAGTAGACTTTACAATGAAAAAGAATTCACTTTCAACCAACAAAAAATCTTTTCTACAGAAAGAAGAATTGTCAATCTAAGTGACGAATTTTCTATCCAGAAAGACAAATGTTCAACAAAACAGTTGAATTTTCAACCAAAAATGAGGATTTTATAGCAAAATAATTGAATTTTTAACAAAATAATTAAATTTCCAACCAAATATTAGAATTTTTAACCAACAGATATGAATCCTGAACCAAGAATATAATAGCAGACTTTTCAAATAAAAACAATTAACTTTTATCTAAATAGTAACATTTTCAACCAAAGGAGATGCATTCTGAACCAAAAATATAATAGTAGACTTTTCAATGTAAAATAATTAACTTTTAATCAAAAGGACGAATTGTCTCACAAAGGATGAATTTTCAATCAGAAAGGACCAATTTTTTATCCAAAAAGACAAATAATCAACGAAACAGTAAAATTTTCGACCAAAGAGATAAATTCTGAAGCAAAAATATAATAGTAAACTTTTCAATGAAAAAGAAGTCACTTTCAACCAAAAAAGACGACTTTTCTACCAAAAGATGAATTTCCAAACCGAAAGGACCAAATTTTCCATCCAAAAAGACAAATGCTCTACAAAAGAATTTGAATTTTTAATAGAATAATTAATTTTTGAACCAAAACAGATAAATTCTGAACCAAAAAAACAATAGTAGACTTTTTAATAAAAAATAATTTTCAACCAAACATAGTTGGATTTTCATATTGAGTTAGATTAATTCAGATCTCAATTAAACGAAAAACCGAGAAAAAGGGAAAAAGGGCAAAAAAGGGAATTTGATTGAAAACAAGGGGAAAAGAGGAATTCCTCAAAAGAGGGGAATAGGGGAAAGAGTGTGAAGTCTGCGATTTAATAAACTGCAGTGAAAATTTTTCCCAAGGAAGTCACTCATGTTATTTCCAAATACAAATTGTGACTTTTCCCAAGCAAAGAGCCCATTTTGTCGATCGCACTTTAGGAGATATCTGCTCTAGTTGGTAAAAGTGTACTTTTATGACCCCGGAATGACCGGAAATGGCTAGATTTTATATTTGGAGACAAAATATATAACACGTGCCCGACTTTATGGCACTCTCCAACTTCAAATCAAAAAGCATGTTTTCAATTTATTTGCGGAACATTTGGAGTATCCCTGAATTATAACTTTATTATGCCAATATTAGTAATTAAATATATAAGTTTTAGTTACGTACGTAATTACTATGTTGAATATCTACAGAGGAAGTTTTCGTTCTCAAATATAAAAGGAACCAGAATGAAAAAATTCCTAGGGAGATTTTTTAACAAACTTCATTTTTTAGTTTTCTTTGAAGGTACCTTTGGACACATTGAACCTATTATAATTATTTGAAACCGGTGCATAATATAATTTTTAATAAGTTTTTTCTACATGTCTCCTTTTTAAAGCATCGTCTGTCTAAAGTAGCCTAAATAAGAATTTAAGATTGTAAAAGCTTCTGTAAAACTAAAAGAAACTTAATGTTCTATCTCTTTGTCTCAGTTTTTAAAAATTAGTTTATTTCCCGTTCATCGTAGATAAAAGTTTTAAATTTAATAAAAGAAGAAGAAAGATAAAAGAAAATTTGAAAAAATTGTTCTATCTCACAGACTCATACGTACGTAGATAGAGCGCCCTGAAAGAGAAACTTTTTGCTGAAAGGTCATACATTGAGCTTTTTTTTAATGACTTGTTTCTGGTGCACTTCATGCAAAAGGTTGTTTTTATTATCCTCAAAATAGTACAATTCCCTGTAATACTAAAAGAAATTAATTTTAATGCGATGAAACTTTTCCAATATTAATAAAAAACAAAGGAACTATAATCTATTAAAATTGACATTAATTTCTTGTAGTTTCACATGGAACTGTAAGTATTTTTACTGTAACAAAAAAAAAACCTTTTACATGAGCTAATTTCCCAAAACTCAGATTTGAAAAATTTTCAGACGGATTTCTTCACTAAAAAATAACTTTTGAGGCCACATCTCCCAAACTACAAGGGATAAAATATTCCTTTTTTTCTAGTTTTACAGGAAATTTAACAAACTTAAATTCTTATTTAGGTTACTTTAGATAAAGAATGGTCTCAACTTTAGAGTTATTTATTTTTGGTCTTAAAATAATGGTGGGGCCTCACAGAAATAGGATTAGAAAAAAAATACGAGAGGTGAAAACTCTTTTGGGTTAAAGTCACTCGTGACTTTAACAACACATCGTATGTCGTTTAAAGTAATTTTCTTTTTATGTATCGAAATGAATGGCAGGTATATCAAAAATTAAAAATTATCAAGTTCAAAAATCAGACTTTACAGCTAAAAATGCTCTCAAAACAGGGGACATAGGGTGATTTTTCACGGAAATAGGGGAATATATTCTTTTTAATCAAATTAATTTAGGTACTATACTTCTAAGATTTCAATTCAAAATATATTGCTTTTTCAACAAAATAGTTGAATTTTCAACTTAAAAAATGAATTTAATACCAAAAGAGATCAACTTTAAACAAAAGAGTAGAGTTTTTAAGTTAAAAAGTCAAATTTTTTAGAAAAAATTTTACTTTTAAGTCCGAAAAGAATAATTTATAAAAAGTTAATATTCAAATAAGAAGTCGAATTTTCAACCAAAAAGTAGCATTTTCAACCAATGAAAATTAATTTTAATCAAATCATTTGCACTTGCAACCAAATAGTTTAACTTCCAAGCAAACGAGACGAATTCTTTGAAAGTTGAATTTTTAACCAAAAAGATGAATTTTCTACAATAAAGTTGAATTTTCAACCCCAAAATATGAATTCTTAACAAAAAAGTGAATTATCAACCAAATAGTTGAATTTTCTATAAAATTGTTGAATTTTCAAGCCAAAAACTTGTTTCTACAAAACAGTTGAATTTTCAATAAAAAAGTTATTTTTTAAGCAAACAGTTGGATTTTCAACCAAGTAGTTTAATTTCAGCTAATAATATTACTTTTCTACAACACAGTTGAATTTGTATCCCGAAAATATGTATTTTCAACAAAAAAGAACATTTTTAATTTAAAAAATGAATTTTCAACAAAGTAGTTCAACTTTCTACCAAGTGATTGAATATTTTCAGCCAATAAAAATTAATTCTCAACGAAAAATGTAATAGTTGATACTTCAACCTAAAAATATTTGTATTTAAAAAAAATGTTGACATCAACCAAAAATGACGATTTTTCAACAAAGTAGTTGTATACTTAACAAAAATTTTCAACCAAACTTCAAAACCAATCTTTTAAACCAAAAGCTGCATTTTAAACGAAAAGAGATGAATTTTCAAATCAAGAAGACAGATTTGCAATCAAGAAAGATTTTTCAGGCAAAACAGAAACAAATTTCGACCAAATTGTTGAATTTTCAAGTAAAAAATGTGAATTTTCTACAGGACAGTTGAATTTTCAACAAAAAATTAATTTTCAATAATATATTAAAGGTTTTAACCCCAAAGATGAATCTTCAAACAACAAAAAAATGCTTTTTTTACAAAGTAGCTCAGCTTTCAACCATGTAAAGACTTTTCCACCAAAAAGATCACTTTTTGAAAATAGTTGAATTTTCAACAAAATAAATAAATTTTCAACCAAAAGAGATGAATTCTGAACCAGAAATATAATAGTAGACTTTTCAATCCAAAAGGACGAATTTATATCCAAAAAGACGAATGTTCAACAAAGCAGTTGCTTTTTCAACGAAAAAAGATGAATTCTCAACGGAAAATGTTCCCAATAGTTGATATTTCTTCCAAAAAAAGAGTTTAATTTTTAATTTAAAAAACAGTTGATTCCAACCAAAAAATATTAATTTTCAACAAAATAGTTGAAACCTCAACAAAAACAGAATACTTTTTGACCAAAAAGTCGCATTTTAATCAAAAAATATTAAATTTCTACCAAAAGATGTATTTTCAAACCAATAAGATGAATTTTCAACAAAAGAGTGTACTTTTCAACCAAGAAATATCTTTCGGTCCTGAAATAAAAAAAAAATTTAACCACATTGTTAAATTTTTAAGCAAAAAGCGTATTTTCTGTAAAAAAAAAAACTTAAATTTCCGAACCGAAAATATAAATTTTCAAAAAAAATCATTCTCAACGAAATAGTTGAATTTTCTAAAAAAAATGGTTGAATTTTCAAGCCAATAAGACGAATTTTCAAGAAAACACTTGAATTTCAAAACTGAAAGGATAACTTTTTAACAAAGTTGTTGCATTTTCAAACATAATAATTAAATTTTCAACCAAATGAGAAAAGTTTTAATCAACAAGATAAATTCTCAACTAAAAATATAATAGCGGGCTTTTCAATTAAAAAGAATTAATTTATGCAATTTACACACACACACACACTCTTATATATATATACTATCACTGGTTCGTAACCTTAAAGCCATACCCGCGTGCCAAAAATATGCCAAGGCACTTGCGAGATGGATGCAGAAAGCTGTCATCCTTGGGTCGCTTCGTGTCCTCAAGACACGAGGGTTTCGCCGGCCTGTCGTTGTGATTTTGTCCTTGCCTATGACCACCCATCTCACGGTTGTGAGACGTGGCCATAGGTGTGATTTACCGCGTTGCTACTGGGGGCTATTGACATTTTGTTGGATGGCAGTTGCTCTTAGTGGGACCCTGCGGTGGTTGTTTAGCTTTTTTTTTAAATTATATATATATATATATATATATATATATATATAATTATATTTGATTTGAATGTTTTCTGCGAGGTTTTCTGTCTAGTGGTCTTATATTATCAATATTTTTAAAATATTGATTTTTATTTATATGTTGTGAAAAAACGTCTCTCTATATCCGCTGGGACTCGAGCCCAGGTCTTCAGCTTCCCGTTCTAGTGCACTGGCCCACTAAGCTACATAGAGTACGAGATTCATTTTGCACAATTTTCTACAAGTGAATACCATTTTAATTCCTAATCTTGTAAAATTTTTACTTGGCGAACAATTTGTATAATTTACATCTTCCCATTAACATAAAATATAAATTTTACAAATTGTTTGCAAAGTTAAAATCTTAGAAAAATAGGAATTAACTTTCATGGAAAAATAGTTGGATTTTATTATTTGGTTCTATTAATTCAGTTCATATTTAAGCGAGAAAACGGGAAAGTTTCTTGAAAACAGGCGAAAAAAAGAATTCTTTAAAAAAGGGGAAAAGGGGATAGAGTGTGAAGTCTGGAAAAAGCATTCAAACTTTCTATTAATTAACTTTTTTAATTTTCAGGACTACATCATCAAGAGGTAGCCAGACTAATTGCAGAGTCCTGGGCACGTAGGGATCGCAACGACATTGAGTTCCTCGTCGTCGAGGCGAAAAAGAGCAACTTAGAGCCGAAACCAACGGCTCTAATTTTTCTAGAAGCGTAGCAGGAATCTCCCACCTCGGAGCCAGAGCCACCATAGCCAAGAGCCCCCAGAGTACTTGTTTTGAGAAAAGTCGATTTGGATGCTGAAGAACAAGAAAGTGCCGGATGAAAAAGTGATTGGATTCGAAATGAGAATTCTCTTCCTGCTTATAAATGTCACACTCAGGTGATATATAGTTCGAAGGCAAAAGAAGCGAGTCCACAGAACAAAGATAGAAAAGCAGAGATAATAGCGCAGCAAAGGATGTAAAAGGAAAAGCAAAGCAACTATTAGAAGAGCACAGAAAGTAAAATAAGAGAAACGATTCGACGGATCTTTCCGGTGCAGAATACGAGAAAAGTAATCAGAAAGGTCAAGGAAGAAGTGAAAGGACTCGGCGAAAGAAAGGAAACAAATCTTTTGAAAATTACAACTGCAGGAAAGAGTGCAAAAAGCAAGAAAAGAAGGAAAAGAAAGAAAAAACTGGAAAGAAGGATACTTTAATCATTACACTCAAGAGCATGTAAAAAGGAAGTACAAAATAAATGTAAGAAAAAAGCACCGATTGCAGAAAGAAAAGACGAATATTTTCCTCATCGACAAAAATTGGCGCTGGGACCGCCAAATTTTCTCAAAAAAAGTACTACGAGCTACTAAAACAGTATCCTGGCCCTGGTGGTGGGAAGATTTACGCAAACCAGTTTCGACGCATAAATCGTTAGAAATCTGAGTGAAAAAACAGAGTTAACTAATTTAATCTAAAAACCTTAATTTTAAGGTAAAATGTGAGAGAGAAGAATACAAAAGTGAACTGAGTTAACGATTTGCATTCAGTATTAAAAAGACTCTGTCAGTGAATCAGACAAAGAGTAAAAAAATGCGTGTACTGTGCCAAAGTCATGCTTATAACTATCACTGCACGCGTTTTTGCCATGTTGTGTGTACCATGGTAGCTAGAATTTTTTACATCCTCGATTATCAGAGATTTCGTGGTACTAACTGTAAGTGATAAAATGGTATCATTTAAAGAAAAGAGTTCCTTTCACATTTTTTACTCTACATTTTTAAGTAAATAATATGATGATATAGGAGTTCAGCGAATCACTGAACAATCATGCAATTCAATTTTTATATTACGGATTCTAGCTCCTTGTACAGAAAGTAGAAATTGGCACGGTTTACGCTTAATTAATTGTAAGGTTGAGATCTTGCGCGAAAATGCGATGTTCACTGTTAACTGTTATAAAAGTTTCTTGGAACGAGGTGCTCATCGTGAAAGTGAATATTATTCTAAGTTACTTATTTTATAACATTAAAGAATTTGTATATAATATAATTTTATTACAAACATTTTCATCTATTCAATAAGCTAAAAGAATTCTTTTAATTAGAAATAGTGATCCATTCGGGACGATTTCGAGAAAATTCGAGATTTTCTTGAAACAAGTTCAGGTCAACTAAAAATTAATGGAAATTGAGAATCTTAAAAAAATTTTCGGGATTTCGAGTCCAGAATCTCAAAAATTTTCTATTTGATATTCAATAAAATCTCAAATTTTCTCGAAATTGTCTCGAATGCATTACTAATTAGAAAGATCCAATAATTTGTAAATAAATACATGAAGGGCCTTCCATAAATTACGTAACAGCTTTCGAGAGGAAAAGGCGGTTCGGGAAAATGTTCAGATTTGTTACATAGGGGGGGGCCCCCCCCCAAAATTGATACTGTTACGTAATATTATTAACAAAAATCAATTTAACCAAAATTATAGTATAACGTTGAAGCTTAGTAATTACAATAAAATATTGTAATAACGTTAGAAAGACTTGAATGCCGTTGTAATTAGATTAGTATTTTGATTTTTTTCCTTTGTTCTGTAGAAAAATATCCATAAAAAAGCCTTTTCTCGAATTTTTGTCATTACTACTACACGCAGAATTATTCAACATTTTCTTTAAATCTTAATTTTAATTTTAATCGGCTTTCAGTAATCTGCATACTTTCATTTAAATATAAGATTTTATCTAAGCAGAAATTAGAACCAAAGAAATAACTTAATAAGCTGATTTGGGATTTTATATCGTAATAAGATGTTATTAAAAGACATATACTCATAAAAAAATATTCTTTGACTGAAATAAAATGTCTTTAATTCAAAGAAATTTTTTTGGTTAAATGAAATGGTTTTCTGTTCCAATCAAGAATTTTCATTAGTTAAAAATGATTTTCTTCACTTTGAAGTTATTTTTGGTTGAATTAGAAAAATTATGTTGAAGAAACAATTTTTATAATTTAAAACAAATATTTTTCTGAGTCAAGAGTTTTAAATTCTGACTATTCTAAATTGAAGAAATCTCAAGTGTAAATCGTCAAAATTACAGAATTTTAAATTTAAAACTAAAAACTTGCATAATTTCTTTATTCTAAATTTTCAAAATTAAAAATTGTCTGATTTTTAAAACTTAAATATAAAGATTCATTAATTTCAAATGTGCATAGCTTAAAATGATGTAATTTGGAGCGTTTTTTTTTTTGGAATATGTAGCTCAGTTTTCAAGATTTACAATGGAAAATTACTGAATTTTTATGATTTGCAATTTAAAGTTCTACTATTTTAAATTTTCAAGATATATATTTTAAAGGTATATAATTTTGAACGTTTTTTGGAATAGTTCAATTTTGAAGATTAGAATTGAAGATTCTTCAATTTTAACGATTTGCAATTTAAAATTCTTCCATTTTTAAGATTTACAATTGAAGATTCATTAATGTTGAATGTTCTTAGTTTTAAATGATGTAATTTGGAACTTTTTTTTAATACGTAGTTCAGTTTGAAGATTTACTATGGAAAATTATTGAGTTTTTAAGATTTGTATTAGAAGATTCTTCAATTTTTAATGTGCATAATGTAGAATAATGTAATTTTAAATAATTTTTTGTTAGCACTGAATGAGCTGGAAAGAGGGTTAGTCTTACGGAAAATTCCGTAACGATAGATAGTTAGTTTTTTGTTTGGAATAGTTCAATTTTAAAAATTAACAATTAAAAACTCTTCAACTTTAAAGATGTATAAATAAAAATTCTTAAATTTTGATTATTTTGAAGATCAAAAGTCAAGAGTTTTCAATTCTAAATCCTTCAAATTGAAGAAATTTCAAATGTAAATCGTCAAAATTACAGAATTTTG
>CAKNYM010052644.1:378799-394390 GCA_932195095.1 Andricus curvator
AAAGATTTACAATTCAAACTTCTTCAATTTTAAACAGTTACAATTGACAATTTTTGACTTTCGAAAATATATAATTGAAAATTATTGAATTTTCAAGATACATATTTTAAAGTTATATAACTTTCAACGTTTTTTTTTAATACATAGCTCAATTTTGCAGATTAGAATTGAAGATTCTTCAAATTTAACGATTTGGAATTTAAAATTCTTCAATTTTTAAGATTTACAATTGAAGATCCATCAATTTTGAATGTTTATAGTTTAAATTATATAATATGGAACGTTTTTTTTAATAAGCACTTCAATTTTGAAGATTTATGATGGAAAATTATTGAATTTTTAAGATTTGCAATTGAAGATTCTTCCATTTTTAATATGTAGAATTTAGAATGATGTAATTTTAAATATGTTTTTCTAGCCTTGAACGAGCTGGAAACGGGTTACGGAAAATTCTGTAACGGTAGACAGATCGTTTTTTGTTTGATATAGTCCAATTAAAAATATTAACAATGAAAAACTCTTCTACTTTAAAGATGTATGACTGAAAATTCTTGAATTTGGATGATTTTGAAGATCAAAAGTCAAGAGTTTTTAATTCTAAATCTTTTAAATTGAAGAAATTTCAAATGTAAATCGTCAAAATTACAGAATTTTGAATTGTTAATCTTAAAACTTGCATCATTTTTAACTGTAAATTTTCAAAACTAAAAACTTTTCAATTTTAAAGATTTACAATTCAAACTTCTTCAATTTTAAACAGTTACAATTGAAAATTTTTGACTTTCGAAAATATAGAATTGAAAATTATTCAATTTTCAAGATACATATTTTAAAGTTATATAACTTTGAACGTTTTTTTTTTAATACACAGTTCAATTTTGCAGATTAGAATTGAAGATTCTTCAATTTTAACGATTTGGAATTTAAAATTCTTCAATTTTGAAGATTTACAATTGAAGATCCTTCAATTTTGAATGTTTATAGTTTAAATTATCTAATTTGGAACGTTTTTTTTTTTAATAAGCAGTTCAATTTTGAAGATTTATGATGGAAAATTATTGAATTTTTAAGATTTGCAATTGAAGATTCTTCCATTTTTAATATGTAAAATTTAGAATGATGTAATTTTAATTATTTTTTTCTAGCCTTGAACGAGCTGGAAACGGGTTACGGAAAATTTTGTAACGGATAGACAGTTCGTTTTTTGTTTAATATAGCCCAATTAAAAAAATTAACAATTAAAAACTCTTCAACTGTAAAGATGTATGACAGAAAATTCTTGAATTTGGATGATTTTGAATACCAAAAGTCAAGAGTTTTTAATTCTAAATGTTTTAAATTGAAGAAATTTCAAATGTAAATCGTCAAAATTACAGAATTTTGAATTGTTAAACTTAAAACTTGCATAATTTTTAACTGTAAATTTTCAAAACTAAAAAATTTTCAATTTTAAAGATTTAAAATTCAAAGTTCTTCAATTTAAAACAGTTACAATTGAAAATTCTTGCGTTTAGAAGTAACAGTGTTGAAAATTATTAAATTGTCAAGATATATATTTTAATTTTTAAACTTCGAACTTTTTTTTGGAATAGTTCAATTTGGAAGTTTTGAATTGAAGATTCTTCAATTTTAACAAATGCATTTTAGAAATCTTCAATTTTTATGATTGACAATTGAACATTTATTAATTTTGAAGGTTTATAGTTTGCAATTATGCAATTTGGAACGTTTTTTTTTTTTTTTGAGTAATTAGTTCAATTTTAAAGATTTACAATAGAAAATGATTGAATTTTCAAGATTTGCGATCCTTCAATTTTTAATGTATATAATTTATAATGATGTGATTTTTAATATTTTTTATTGGCACTGACAAGTATTACGGAATATTACGTAAAGAAATTGAAAACTCTTTTACGTTGAAGATGTATAATTCAAAATTCTTAAATTCGGATCATTTTGAAGATCAAAAAAGAATACATTGTAAAACTTTAAACTTGCATCATTTTTAATTGTAAATTTTCACAATTAAAAACCTTTCTTACTTGGAAAATTGTTAATATAATTTTTTACATATTTTTCCTGATATAAAACAAGAAATGATAATTTAGGTGTCTCGTGTAGTAAGTAACTAAATTGTATTTAGCAAGATATGGCTAAAAATATTTAAAAAAATTACGTGGAGGGCGGGGGGCAAACCACTTTGTTACGACGTGTTACATGGGGAAGGGGAGGGGTAAACAAATGGCAAAAAATGTGTTACGTAATATATGGATAGCACCTAAAAATATTTTTCTCACGATCATCATCTCGTTCTGCGCGTCGTATACAATATATAGACTTATTACGGGAATTGTTGAAGCTTACAAAGTATATTATATATTAGTACTGATATATATATATAAACCTGATATTGCCGAAAACTAAAGTAGTGGAATTGTAAATTATGCTAGCAAAAAAAGTTTTTGCAAACGTACCCAAAAAAGTTCAAAAGTACGTGTGCAAGAGTGAGCAAAAAATATATAAGATATTTTCAAAAAGTTAAATTTAGCTGCGCAATTGTAGTTGAAAGTTGATTGTTTGTCAGAATCGTTAAACCGCTGATCATCGTGTACGCAATACAAAAAGTATTGTCGAAATAAAAATAACAAATTATAATATTGGTATCGAAGGTTCACTTTTTGATAAGGAATTTTTCAATTCGATTTCCGCAGCATTTTGCTCGGTACACAGATAATTTTTTATGGGGAGAATAAAATTGTAAAACGAGTGTATCCGACAGCTGAGTTTTCTACCTTTTGTACTTATTAGGTCATATTCAATTTTATCAAGATGTTCATGCAAATTATATTATTTTTTGTAAGATAAATAGAGAAAATAAAGTAAATACATATAAAGTAAACAGTCTGGAAAATTGGCCCTTTCTACAATTTTTATTAAATCAGGAAAGAAAGATTAATTCGACTATATTTAATTTGTTGAACTTACCCTTAGTGCCATTGTTAAAAAATAATAATAAAAGCAATTTCATGAAGAACACATGTATTAAGAAATGGATACTAAATAAGGAATTTTTACACAAATTTTTTTTTATATATTCATTAAAAATGACCTGAAAAAACTCGTTTCGCATCATTTATAAATCCCATCATGAGTTGATGATTTGTATATTTACAGAGTCAAGGGCATTCAATTTACTTTTTGAGCTGTTATAAATTTGGTAAGAATTGCAGCAAATTTCTCTATGAAAATGAAATTAAAATTTATATTTTAATATTGCACGATAGTCCGCGGTTTCTCGAAAGAACTGGGTGAAAATTAGCGAGTGGAATATTTAAAAGTGAACAAGGAAGCCAAGCAAATTTGTACGAAAAAATGCCTATGTGCGTGTGTATATGTGTATAGTTATATCTTCACTAGGATTGTTAAGTTGTAAATGTGCCAAAGTAGTGCAATAGACTTGCAAAGTTCCTAATTTTCTCAGAAACTCGCAAATAAATGTTCCTGAGAAATTATTTCGCTCGTCGCGTCTGTATTAAGGTTATAAAACTTTCATGCGAAACTGAATGAGAAACTTTACGGATACAAACAGTTTAATTGAGGTCAATATTTAGTCGCTAAATAACAAACGAAAAGCATAGAGCAGGGCGAAGTTTAAATGTTAAAGTTAATCGAATCATTTGAGCCAAGCAAAAAAGCTGTGATCTGGCATCCGTAAGAAGTAGAAAAAAAGAATGTTGCATTCAGTTCGATTGTTAAATATATAAAAATTAAAAATTTTGAAAATTTAAAAATATTTCTCTATGTGACCAAATATTATGGAGGTTTTTTTTAGTAAAGTGTTTTTTCAATAATTGTGACATGCACACGATTTTTTTTAAATTTCTGATTTTGTATTGTTCAGGGTCGTCGTTTTAATAGAGGAAAAAAAATTCCCGGTTTTTTTCTGGTTCGCAAAAATTGTTTACGGTCATTGAAATTAAAAAATTAAAAAACTGCAAATTAAAACACTCAAAGTGAAACTCTATTAAATTTCAAGCTTTTAAACATGAAGCTTAACAAATTTTGAATTCAGAATTTTTTTATTTAAATGTTGAATGATTTACACGTATAACATAGAAGCTTTTAACACTTTTTCATTTAAAAATTTATAATCAAATATATAAACATAAATACAAATTAGAACTAATCCCGCCTTTCAACTCACATTAATAAAAATGTGAAAAATAAAACATGTCACTCTTCCAATTCAGTACAAAATTGGAAAAAAACTTCTCCCCTTTCATTTGAATATTAAAAATACCAAATCGACCCCGCGTCCACTCAATAAAATGTTAAAAAAAAAATTGATTTCCAATTTAGAAAAACTTGAAAATCAAAATTACTTCCAAGTCGCTAAAAATCTTAAATACAAAAAATGTACCCCTTTCGATTCAGAAAAAATTGAAAATCAAAATTTCCTTCCCAACAACTAAAAAAAAATGTTTTTAAAAAATTAACCTCTTCCAAATCAGAAAAAAATTGAAAATGAAAAGTTCAACGAAAATTAAAAACTAAAATTATCTCGCTTCAATCTCAATAAAAACGTTAAGGATATAAAGTTTTACCGCCTTCAACACAATGAAAGTGTAATAAATAAAAAAGTTCTCTTCCAATTTGGAGAAAAATTAAATACCACATTTTTTCCCCTTCTTTTGAAATTAGAATTATTGTAAAATTTAAGCCGTTTTTTTATACATAAATCCTTTTAGGTTGAATTATTTTAATTTTAAGTCGTTTCAAATTATTAATTGTTCAGTTGTTATTTATACATCAAAATTCAAAACTTTCACTAAGAAATTTTTTATTTAAAAAGTGGAACAATGAAAATTGTAACGTTCAACGTTTAAATTTATCACTTTGAAATTGTAACGATTCAAGCTTTCTAGTTCAGAGAATTCAGTTGCAAATTGTTTAATTTTGAATATTTGATTTATAATTGCTCATTAACAATTTCTTTGTAATGTATTAATTTTAAATTACTGAAAAATTGAAAAATGATTATAAAGTTTCAATCGGACGTTTAAATTTATATAACTTTTTTCGAATTTAAAATTTTGAGTTTTCGACGTTAAAATCTGTAAATTGTTTAATTTTGAACAGATTCAGAATCGTATCGTAAAGTAAATTATTGTTCAATTTTTAACACTCGAACTACATTTCAGTTTCAAAAATAAAAAATCAATTTATATTTCTAGTTGATCAACTTAAAAATACAAAATTTTGAAATTCAAAAGCTTTTAATTTTTAATTGTTTAAGTCTTCAAAACGTAATTTTTTATATTCCGGTAAAAAAGAAATTCGCTATCATTTCCCGATTTTTCCCGGTCTCAAAAAATTCCCAATCATATCGAGGTTTCCCTGCCCAGCAGGTTCCATGATTATTACTGTTCAACACCAAAAGCTTTACTTACTAAAAATTCCCCATACTATTTTGACCCATAAGGGTATCAATTTGAATTTTCAAAGTTTTATTTTTTTCGGATGCCAAATTACAATTTTTTTGCTGGGTTCAAATAATTCGACTAATTTCAACATTTTTATTCCACCCATCACAGAATTATTTCTGGAAATTTTCACACTTTTATTATCACTTAACGTTTTTTTAATATGTTTTGAAAATTAGAAACTTTGCGATATTAGTTAAAGCTGATACGCAAAAGTGTTGAGAAAAAAACTGAGTATAATATGTAAAATAATAATTAAAATTAATATAATATAACTAAGGAAGAACGATTCTGACAGGGATGACCAATAGCAACGAAGTTCCAGGTCATTATTAATGAAGGGGGTCACTCTTGAATTATGAATCGGTGCACATTGGGGTTTCTTCTTAATAGCACGCACAATAAGGTTGAAATACGCACTGCTTTCAACGAACCGCTCTCTAAATGAAAATATTTCTAAAATGGAAAAAATGTATGAATAGTGCTTTCGAAATACAGATAGCAATAAAGAGAATTAGTCTAAATCTTTTCGTAAATAACTCTTCAAACCAGTGATTCATATTAAATTTATTACATAAGTATGATATTAGGAAATGAAAATTACTAACATAAACTGATATAAATTTTAACAGAAAAGTGAATATAATAATAAGGAAATGTTAAATTCACCGAAAATTAATTGCGTCCCCTTTTTCGGAATCACTGTTCACCGAAAATTAAAATAAGATTTTACCAAAATGCGTATTTGGGCTGTTTGATGTAAACAATTTTTAAATTACGTATTAGTGATTAAAATGACGAAAAAAAGCGTGAGAAAATTTATCCCAGTTAATTAGGTTGTCTAGAAGCGATTTTATTGTTAATTCAAGACTCTTACCTGTAACGTCTCACTATAAACGACCTAATCTACTTGGATGGCATTTTCTTTTTTTATTTTTGCGATACGATAATAGGATGTACAGAAGCGGTTCAAGGAATGTAGAAATTCATTTTTTCCGAGCGGATCTTCTTCAAGCGTCTCGGCAGGACAGGCCCCGAGAGACAAATATTTTTGTAAGCTTTCGAAATGCGCAGTCCGAATGGCCAGAAAATTTCAGCTAACATATCCAACAATGCCTTACTGCTTTTCGTGTTGAATAATGTTATTACGAAGGGACAATGGGTGCCTAAAAACGCCCGACAGTCCCAACACCCACGGAAGACCCATTACGAGTCCCAAAATTCATCTTCTCCGAGACACCTGGCATTTAGTATCAGACAAGCTCTGAGAAAAATGGTACATGCATGCAATTAAAAAAAAAGGATATAAGCAAAAAATGTATGATGTCGAGTCAATGAACTCTTATGTTTTATATTAATGACATTCAGAATTACAGCGTGGCAATATTTTTACATAATTCGGTACATATTCGAATTAATTTTTTCCTCATACATTTATGCAGGATAATTAAGTGCGTAATTAAAAATGATTAATTTTGGGTAATTTACTTTAATGTAGATTTCAGTGAGCATTTCGGGGAACACATAACTCTTGCAATAATTAAAAATATTTCAAATGAATACATTTTCATTTCCTGTTTGTATGCAACTAACCTAAAGAAACAAAAATTTACACCCTAGGCTATACGCATTTCTTTGAATAAAAAAATTCTACTGTGTAAAAGTATTTGAATTTTGAAGTTTCAAAAAGAAATTTCCTTAAACGCCTTAAACTTTTGACCTAATTGAGATATTTAATCCTTCTTTCCGAATTCGGGTGAAATTCTTCTTCTTTTGGGAATAGTCAGAAAATTTGAAAAATGTTAAAAATTAACAAAATAGAACGGTTTTTTTTTTGAGGTCGTCATAAAAAGTATAATTTCTCGAAAAAACAATTTACTGAAAATCTAAACGTTCAAATGAACAAAATATTTTTTCTCAATTCTATTTTATCCATAAACTAAAATTTAAAATAATGTATTTTAAGTTTCTTTTGGTAATATATTTTTTGCAATATAAATAAATATTGGGGCCAGTATAAATGAGAAATATCAGGACCTGCAAGTGTTCGTTCGATTTCAATGAAAATTTGCAAAATTATAGTGTTATATAAGAGACATTTCGTGCACAAAGGATTAAAATTTTTTTTTAATTATGGGGTTGCGCCATGTTGAATGTTGGCCTCACATTTTTTGAATTATCGATATTTTTAAAACTGTGAAACGAATTTTGAATGAACTTGGAGGTATTATGAAAAAGTAGACGATTTAATATTATAATACAAAAACATTTTTTTTTCAAAATGTTGACTAAAAAAGTCCAAAAAAATTCCGAAATCAGTTTTTCGTCCATAACGCACCTGTTTATTTTTTTATAGTTAGAATATAAATAAAAAGACATTCCGCAATTTTTTTAACATTAACCCGTGCCCCCGGGCTTTTGAAATTAGCATAGGGTTTTAAATGGGAAAAGCTCGGTTTTTGAAAAAAATGGGAAAAAGGAGTACTTTTCATAAACTTTTTGTGAATTAATGTATAGTCACCTCTTAATAAATGTTTAACAAATAATTTCTATTCAATAACTTTGATTTTTACTCCTGCAATCCCCTTTTTTTGTGCCCGGAATTTGCCCCAAAAATGGAAAATAGCAGTTTTCTATCAAATTCATGCTAAAGACGGTATTTAAAAAAAAAAATTCAGCATGAATTATTTTTAATCAATAAGTAACGAGAATCTAAGTATTTTTCAATAAATTTGAATTGTTTAAACCATTATTATTTATTTAAACAATTTTTCTCTTCCTGTAAATCGTGAAAAATTATTGTTTTCTGGAATTAATGACACAATTAACGCATGCTGAGAGTAATCTATTTTTTAAGAATATTTGGTAATTATTTAAACAATTTTTATTTGTTTAAACAACTTTTTTCCCCTGCAAAGCATAACAATTTATACTTTTCTGCAATTAATTACCGTCTTTGGCATAAATTGGATAGAAAATGGCTATTTTGTATTTTTTGGGGTATTTTTCGGGCACAATAAAAGAGGATTGCGGGGCTCGAAATTGAAAGTTATTGGATGGAAATTATTCCTTGAACTTTCCTTGAAGGGTGACTATACTTTAATTCACAAAAAGTTTATAATACTGTTTTTTCCTTTTTTCCGAAAACCGAGCTTTTTCCATTTAATTACAGAATTTCTTTTTCCGGAAAAAGAACAAATTGAGTGGGATCGATTACCAAAAATTGAGAATCGAATTTTTGGACCACCCTAGAGTCGGCTCCCGCAACTAAAATTGCGAAATCTCGTGATCTAGAAGGAAGGTGAAGTTATAAAGAATTCTTATATCCTAACTAGAAAAAAATAAAAAGGTGCGTTATGGACGAAAAATTATATTCAAAAATTTCTTGGGCTTTTTTTTGGTTAAAATTTCAACAACAAAATTGTTCTGTATTATAATGTAAAATCGTCCACTTTTTCTATAATACGTTAAAGTTTCATTAAAATTCGTTTTACGGTTTTAGAAATATCGATCATTTAAAGAATGTGATCCGAAACTCAATATGGCGTAACTCCCGTAATTTTGAAAATATTTTAAATCCTTTGGACACGAAATATCTCTAATATAACATTATAATTTTGCCAATTCTATTAAAATCAAACGACGACTTGCAGATCCTGATTTTTCTGACGTAAACTGGCCCATTTAAACAATGCTTTTTAGTTTACAAACCCATCATTGAAAAATTGCGTTCATTTGAACGTTCGAAACTTCAAGCACATGAAAAAACTACTTTCACATTTTTTGAAAATTTTTCAATTTATATGGAAAACATCTTGTGAGTTTTGAAATTCATTTTTCCATAATATCGAAATTTCGATTTTTTCTCACTAACAATGAAAGGATACGAATAAAAGCTAAGAAAAAGTTTGTTCATCTAAATAGGTTCTACAAAAAAGACCCTTTACTCTTTTATGAAATATATCTTACGTCGCTTGTGAGATTAATTCGAACATTCATTTTTTTCGAGAAAAAATAAAAAACATCAAATTTATATAATGTTTTCGTTATGTAAGCATAAATTGAAAAATATATATTTTTGAAATTTTTTAAATATTCGGTTTTTCGAAAAACTGATTTCATTTTTTTTCATTTTTAAGGCATGAAAATTCGATTATTCGAAAAAACTAATATTTTTTCCAATATTTTTTTCTAATTGTGCTTACATGAATAAGACATCCGGTAAAAAGTTGTACAGGTGTAAAGACAA
Organism: Andricus curvator; assembly: GCA_932195095.1. Taxonomy (NCBI): domain Eukaryota; kingdom Metazoa; phylum Arthropoda; class Insecta; order Hymenoptera; family Cynipidae; genus Andricus; species Andricus curvator. The sequence continues at coordinate 388,532 of CAKNYM010052644.1, forward strand.
ATATGTGTCTTTTTTACAAACAAACTTCAAAATTCAACTCATTACTACTTACTATATATTTTATTTTTGACCAATTCTGTGACTCAAAGAGATTTTGACTCACTGAAATCGATGTTCATACAGTTAGTTATTTCGATTCAGAAATTTGCTCACGGTAGCGCAAAAATCAATAAAGTTTAATTTTTATATTTTATATTTATATTTATATAAATAAAAATCAGAAAGAAGAAACTAGTATGTATTCAAGATAACATATCGACTCAATTATTTTCGCCTCAAGAACATTATGGCTTTTACTCGTTCCCGATACTGTTTTCTCATCGAATTTTTACCTGATTGAAGATACGCTGAACGCACAAAGAGGCGTCTAGTTTTCTCCGTAATGAAAGATCAATAAATCGCATCCTTTTCGAACCCATGAAAGGAGAACGGAACGTATTTTTTCTCCAAGGTATAATTTTGAACTTTCACTGTACGAAGAAAGCAATTTACTCAGGGTGTGCAAACTTTGGTTAGTTGCAATCTCTTGTTTCATTCCTGATATTTGAAATCCTAATCAACCTTTCTTATTACACTTGACAATTAGAAACATAATAATTGTTATCCTAAACGTTAATAATCTAGAGCTTCTCTGAATAAATGTCACGTTTGTCAAACCTCTCGATGTAAAAAATATACCCATTTTCGAAGTATAACCAAAGCAGAAATCCGAACATCCTTGGCAACTTTAGTCTTGATAGATCCTAGGAACCTCGCTAGAATTAATTATTAATTATATTAGGGCGACCATGAAAAAATGTGACCTATAGAAATTAGAAATTAGTCAAGAAATCTGAAAGAGAAATTCTAGCAAAATGTTTATTTTTTCAAAGAAACTTTTCCTATTCATCTACGTACATGTACCTTAAAAGCAATCTCGAAGATTTCAGAGTATTTAATGATTTAAAAAAAATTAATGTATACCATTAACAACAAGTAATAATTTGTAATATCAAAACTTCCAGTTACAAAAATCCTCCAGTATAATTTAATTTACAAATTACATTCTTTAAAGGATTAAAGCGACCTAAATTTTCGAGACTTGTCCTTTGTCATTTTTTTCTGTAGATGAGGAAAGGATGTGTAGCTATAGAATAGTAAACTGTGTCTTGCTTTGATTTTCAGGGACATTTTAAAACTCTTTGACCCCAATCATCTCACGAAATGCAGCTATTGATTCGCTGCTTTATTAAATTATCACCGAATACACAAAACGATAACTACGCCAATGTAGTTTCGAATGAAAATATAACGAAGTGTATCAAGTAATAAAAAGAAGAAAAAAAGCAAGTAAACATACATTAAGCGACACATGCGCGAAAAAATGTAGTTATTCACACAAAAAACACATTACACATGAGGATGAGTGAACAAATCTATATTCGTAATTTTCCTTTATCTAAAATTTTTAAAATTACAGAAAAATATTTAGGGGTTGTGCAAGGTCGTTTATTTTCTTATGGATTTCAGCCTAACACTTTGAAGACTCTTGAACAACCCCTAAATCTATAGGTATCTTTAAACAAATATTCTCTTAATTTAAAGCAAACAAATTAAAAAATGGGTTTCGAAAATAAAAATAGCTTTGAAGAAATAAAATTGAATTTTTTTACCCATCCTCGACTATAAATAACATACATAATGCAGTGTAAGCATAAAACTAATTGTAATTATGTACATTGTAAATAAATTTTACTTAATCATATGCATTTAATAGCTCGAATTTTTTGCAGAATAAGAGTATGTAAATTTTAGGATACTAACTCGTGTAAAAATTTCATAGCAAAAATTGTCAGAGAATCAAAGAGTGCAGATATTTGAAATAAGATAACAGTGTACGCATATGTTTTTCAGATGAATTCTGTTATTATGAAATTGATTTTATACTTCAGGGTTTTTGAACATGCCTCTTGTTTCTTGTCAAATTTTGTGATGACACTCATTCGAAAAATTGTACATTTATCAGAAGAGCTAATTTTCGCTGATTGTCTGATGAAACTGAAACATTAATTGACACCCAGCGTTTCACAAATTACTTCATGTGCATATAAACACAAGTTCATACATACTATTATTGTAAAGGACGACGGTGATAATGAAGGTGATTATTATTGTAACAGAATAAAAAGTTCACGATAAAAAATACTATATTTAATTGATTCTCCGTTTGAACACAGCATAATCTAGGTAAATAATTTTGTTTGAAATCCTAGTATTAAATTAAAGCTTTGAATACAAAAGGGAGATATAGAATTTTTTTATATATACCCTTTCTGCATCTGGCGCCTCAGTTAAAAATTAAAATATATAAATAAAATAATAAATTCTTTATAGCCAAGATCAGAAATAATTACAAATTATTATGTGACTCTTGTGCATTTACGCGTTTTTATGCGACAGCGTAGAGTATCGTAATGTTGTACATTACGATGAAGCGGAAGATCACTCTTCACATTACAATCCGCTGCGCAACAAAACTTGTAAATGCACCGTCGTCAAACAAAATAGTATATGCGCCAATGCGCACAATTCGGGTCTTCACGCGACAGGCTTACAATGCTCCTCGCGTAAAGACCCTCATTATACGCCTCGGCACATAATATACTATAAAAGGAATTGATTTTGACAATTCAGAACTTTACTGTTGTTGGTAAGTTTTCACGCTGATATAAAGCGAAACACACATTCCTCGTCATCGATTGTTGGTACTTCTACTTCACTGCCTGATGGTATAGTGGAAAAGTCGTTCAACTAAATACAAAATTTGTGGGTAAAATGGAAAGCCGCACAATTAGTAAAGACGAATTTGAATAAACTTAAAAACTATTATCAATGATAACCCCGAGCAAAAGTAATAAGATTTTCAAGCAAGGTTCAATACTAACCCCTAACAATGATCAATAACAACCTCTAGCAATATCCAATAACAATCTTTAACGATGGTCAATAAGAACTTTTAGCAATGGTCAATAAAAACTTCTAGCAACGACTAACCAAAAACCCTTTAACACTGGTCCATAACAACCTTGAGCAACGGTCATTATTCACTTCTAGCAACGGTCAATAATAACCGATAGCAGTGTTAAATAACAACATTTAAGAAAGATCAATAAAAACTGTTAGCAACGGCTAACAACCCGTATATCAATAGTCAATAAAACCCTTCAGCAACGGTCAACAAGAACTTCTAGAAACGGCCAATAACAATCATCAGCAATGGCCAATAACAACTTATAGCAACGGCTAACGAAAATCCCTATAACAATGGGCGATGACCATTTTTAGTAATGGCTAACAACAACCCCTATAACAATGGTCCAGGTTAACTTTTGAAAAATTTCGAGGACAACTTTAAAAAAAATTCTATTCCAAATTTTTACATAAATCATTTTTTTTCAAAGCATTGTACTGTTTGCAATATAATTTAAAGAAAAATTCTTGTACACGCCTATTTCTTGAGCTTTTGCTAAATTACCTTCATTTTTATAATATTAAAATGAAATTTTTTTCTTATAATAGCGCGAAACGAAATAAAATTCAGCGTCTGCCAAAATGTCAATTTTATAAAAAGATATTGAAAAAACGTGAAATTTATGTTTTCGAAAAATTGAAATAACTCTGGAAGTAATTAACTTTTTGTTTAGTTCTTGAGCTGATGTTAAAGGCTGGGCTCCACAGTATTTTACTAAACTGTTCAGATATTTTTAGACTTTTGTCCCTTGACTCTGCCCTTTATTCCGTCCTTTGATTCTCAATTGAAACTTAACAAAGAATGGCAATACAAATTTCCAGGCTCTTTTGAAAGATTCCAGGACTTTTCTAGGGTTTCCAGGTTCTTTTTCAACATTTCCGGACATTTCCAGGTTTTTCAGGTTCTGTAGCAACCTTGTTTAGCAACAGCTTACGACAACCTCTATATCCATGGTCAATAACAAGCTTCAGTAATGGTCAAAAACAAAATCTAGCCACAGTCGACAATAACAGATAGCAATGTTAAATAACAACCTCTAAAGAAGGTCAATAAACACTTTTATCAACGGCTAACGACAATTTCTATAACAACTACCAGCAACGGCTAACGACATCCCCTATAACAATAGTCAATAAAAACTTTTAGAAACGACTAAGGACAACCTCTATACCGATAGCTAGTCAATGGCAAATGTCAGTAACGATCAACAACAACTTCCATCAACGGCTAGCGACATCCCCTATAACAATGGTCAATAACAAATTTTAGCGACGGTTAAGGACAACCTGTATACCAATGGTCTATAAAAACTTCTAGCAACAGTCAACAATAACGGATAGCAACGTTAAATGACAACCTCTAGAAAAGGTCAATTAAAGCTTCTATCAACAGCTAACGGCAGCCCCTAAATCAATGGTCAGTAAAAACCTTCAGAAACGGTTAGTAACAACTTCTACCAATGGCCAAAAATAACCGATAGCAATTTTAAATAACAGCCTTAAGCAATGGTCAATAAAAACTTTCAGCAAAGGCTAACAACAACTCCTATATCAATGGCCAATGACAACCTTCACCAGCGATCAATAACAACTACCAGAAACGGCTAAAGATATCCCCTATAACAATAGTCAATAAAAACTTTTAGCGACGATTAACGACAGCCCTTATATCAATGGTCAATAACAACCTTTATTAACGTTTCATAACAACTTCTAGCAACGGTCAATAATAACCGACAGGAATTTTAAATAACAACCTCAAGCAAAAGTCAATCAAAACTTTTAACAAAGGGTAACGACAACCCCTATATCAATTGGAAACGACAACCTTCAGCAGCGGTCAATAACAACTCCTAGCAACGGCTATCGACTTCCCCTATGACAATGGTCAATAACAAATGAAGGCCGAGGGATCAAAAGGGCCTAACTAACATTTTTTTCGAAATTGAGGTTTTTGCATTTTTTGATTCTTTGCACAAATCCCCACAACGAGATATAATGCAAAAAATTCAAAAAAAAAATTTCAACTTGAAAAACGAAGGCAAAGTGCGCCACGGGCCTAAGTCGAGGGGTATCGAGGGATCAAAAGGGCCTAACTGCTTATTGAGTCTTATGGGAAAACGTGGTTTTTGCATGCTTTGCCGAGGTTCTACCATTCGGTGATGATATTTGAATCATCTCAGTGTGTCCGGATGTTACCGTAGGCTTCAAGGAAGCAACCTGCGGTCGATAATTTAAATTTTTTTTGGTTATGGTGCTCCTGTCATAACAAACGTCATCGCGTGTTTGGTGTGTTCCGAGGATTACTCAAATTTGTAAGTGTACGAATCAAAATTTTGAAAAAATGCAAATGGGGTGTCATAAAGGAAACCCTAACGAGCATTTTTGTTGTTTTGTTTTTTCTCTAGCGTTAAAATTGGCGGAGAATGCCGCGAAAATCTGACGCTCGGCGCGTGTCGCGAATGCGTGGCGAGGAATATACGACTCGCAATGGATGGCTCGGTACAGATAGGCCCTTTTGATCCCTCGGTACCCCTCGACTTAGGCCCCTGCTTATTTCGAAAGCTCATAACTTTTTTGGATTTAAACTCAATCAATTCAAACTTGGGGAATGAACGCAAAATGGTATCAACAATATATAATACAAATATCAACTTGATTCAATAATATATTTCGGAATGAAAACGTTTTTTCCCGCCCTGTAAAATTATGAAATTGTCAGTTAGGCCCTTTTGTTCCCTCGGCCTTCAAATGTTAGTGACGGCTAACGACAACCCCTATATCAATGGCCAATAACAACTTCTAGCAACAGCTAACGACAACCCCTATATCAATGGTCAATAACAACCT
>CAKNYM010052644.1:395280-415337 GCA_932195095.1 Andricus curvator
CAAGTAATTCACGAAGTTCAAGGAATTCACGGAATTCATGGAATTCGCGGAATTCAAGGAATGCACAAAATTCACGGAATTCGTGGAATTCACGGAATTCACGGAATTCATGGAATTCTTGGAATTTATTTACTTCACGGAAATAATGGAATTCAAGGAATTCATTAAACTAAAGGAATTCACGAAATGGCCAACGGCCATACCACGCTGAAAAACCCAGTTCTCGTCAGATCACTGAAGTTAAGCAGCGTTGGACGCGGTTAGTACTTGGATGGGTGACCATTCAAGAATACTGACATGAGTGCTGTTGGCACATCGTGGGTGTGGTGAGCCCACACTTGTAGTTAATTATAACTACAAGAAAAACCTAGAAACACTACCCGAATCGGGTAGTGTCACGCCTACCCTGAAAGGGAAATGGTTTAATGGTATGGATGGAATTCATGGAAATCGCGGAATTAATGGAATTCACGGAATTAATGAAATTCACGGAATGCAAGGAATTCACAAAATGTTTGGAATTCACGGAATTCGCGGAATTTACTAAATTTACAGCCAACGGCCATACCACGCTGAAAACCCCAGTTCTCGTCAGATCACTGAAGTTAAGCAGCGTTGGACGCGGTTAGTACTTGGATGGGTGACCATTCAAGAATACTGAGTGCTGTTGGCACATCGTGGGTGTGGTGAGCCCACGCTTGTAGTTATTTACTAACTACAAGAAACTATCCACCTAGAAACCCTACCCGAATCGGGTAGTGTCACGCCTACCCTGAAAGGGAAATGGCTTAATGGTATACAGAATTAATGGAATTCGTCGAATTGCCGAGATTTATTAAATTCATGGAATTCACGGAATTCATGAAACTTAAGGAATTCACGAAATTTATAGAATTCATGGAATTCGCGGAATTACAGAGGTATCAGCCTACTAAGTACCGTAAGTAAAATATACTCAAAAATACTTATTCGTAGGGTAATGGAAATCACAGAAGAAAAGATATGGGAAGTCCAAAGTGGATTTATGCCAGGAAGATCATGTACAGATCAGATATTTAGCCTAAGACAGATCACAGAAAAAAGCTTGAGAGTAGGAAAAAAAGTTTTCTGTGCATTTATTGACCTAGAAAAAGCATTTGACAAAGTAAATAGAAATAAACTTTGGGAAGTCCTTAAAGAGTACGGAGTAAATGGAGGGCTCCTACAAGCAATAAAAACAATATATACAGGTAGTAAAGCGAGTGTAAGGGTAAATGGAAAACTGAGTGACTGGTTCGATATTATGCAAGGCGTGAAACAAGGATGCGTTATGTCCTCGTGGCTATTTATTATATTCATGGATAAGTGTCTCAGAACTGCCCTCTTCGATGAAGAAGGTGTAGATCTCAAAACAGTCAAGGTACGTGGGTTAGCTTTCGCAGATAACGAGATTGTTATGGCAGAATCAATCGAGGACTTGCAAAGAATGTTGAATAAACTTAATACAAGCATGAAGAACATGGACCTCAAAATTAACGTAAATAAAACAAAAATCATGGTGTTTGAGGGAAAAAGTGAGAAAACAATATGCAACATTGTCCTAAATGATGAGAGATTAGAACAAGTTGACAAGTACGTATATCTAGGTAGTCTATTCACTAGCGACGGAAAAATAGATGGGGAGTTAGATAGGCGCATAAATAAGGGTAAGCAGGTTATCGGTAGAGCAGGGTCCATCCTAACAAATAAAAACATATCAAAAAAAGCTAAAATGGCCATACATAATTCTATATTCGTACCGACTGTACTATACGGTAGCGAGACATGGACCTGTCAAGAAAAGGACAGGAGTAAAATTAACGCGATCGGCATGAAAGCTCTGCGCATAATATGCGGGAAAACACTGATGGACAAAGTCCGAAACGAGACAATCCTCAAAGAATGTGGTACAGGAGAGACACTAGTTGACATATGGGAAAGAAATCAGTTAAGATGGTTCGGACATCTTGAAAGAATGAAAGATGAACGACTGACCAAACAAGTGTATAAAGGTAAAGTAAATGGCAGAATGCCCAGAGGTAGACCGCCGAAAGAATGGTTAGAATCTGTAAATGAGACATTAATCCGTAGAGACATAAGAAGCCATAGAAACACAAGAGCTTGCATGAAAAAATGCATGGACGTAAAGGAAGCTAGTGTAGTATGCCAGGGCAGAAAAGTGTGGCGACAATTAGTTTGTAAACAGAGTGACAATAGAATGAATGACGCCTGAAACAAAGACCTTGGACACTAATGGGCCCAAGTGGGGAACCATACAAAACAATTTTTTGAGGCTCTTCACTTGGGGTGATCGCTAGAGAGATTGATCAGCAACCTGGGTCGGAGCAGTGTTGCGGAATAAACGTGTCATTTAAATAAATAAGACGAGAATTCCAGATCAGTCTAAAATATCTATACCTAAAACTTATATACCTATTTACCTTATAGCTATATACCTACTTAACTTATACCTATACATATACCTATATACCCATATACACACTACTATTTTCCAACCGAGCAAGTCACGCCTACCCCGAAAGGGAAATGGCTTAATGGTATAATAATAATAATAACAAGGAATTCACCAAATTTATGGAATTCGCGGAATTCACTAAATTTATGGAACTCACAGAATTCATGGAATTCATGAAACTCATGGAATTCACGAAATTTATGGAATTCACGGAATTCATGGAATTCACCGAATTCATAGAATTCGCGGAATTAACTAAATTCATGGAATTCACGGAATTCATGGAATTCACGAGAATTATGGAATTCATGGAATTCACGGAATTCACGGAATCGACGGAATTCTCCGAATTCACGGTATTCACGGAATTCGCGGAATTCACGGAATTCACGGAATTCATGAAATTGACTGAATTCACGGAATTCATGAAATTCACTGAAATCATGGAATCCATTAAATTCACTGAAATCATGGAATTCATGAAATTCACTGAATTCATGGAAACCCACGATGTGCCAACAGCACGCAGTATTCTCGAATGGTCAACCATCCAAGTACTAACTATGTAATTACTATGTAATTTAATAAATTCTCGGGATTAACTGTATTCACGGAATTCGCGGAATTCACGGAATTCATGGAATTCATGAAATTCACTGAATTCAAGGAATCCATGGAATTCATGAAATTCACTGAATTCAAGGAATGCACGGAATTCATGGAATTTACGGAATTGACTAAGTATATGGAATTCAAGGAATTGACGGAATTAATGGAATTCAAGGAATTCAAGGAATTCACGGAATTGATCGAATTCGAGGAAATCACGGAATTTATGGGATTCAAGGTGTTCAAGAATTTCGTGCCATCCAAGCAATTCATGGAATTCATTGAATTTACGAAATTCACTGAATTAACGAAATTGATGGAATTCGCGGAATTCATGGAATTCACGGAATTCATGGAATTCACGGAATTCATGGAATTCAAGGAATTGATGGAATTCAAGGAATTGATGGAATTCAAGGAATTCCTGGAATTTACGTAATTCACGCAATCTAAGGAATTCACGAAATTCAAGGATTTCAAGGAGTTGAAGGACATCACGGAATTCAAAGAATTCAAAGAATTCGTGGACTTCATGAAGTTTACGACATTTAAGGAATTTACGGAATTCAAGGAACTCACGCAATTCAAGGAATTCACGAGAATTATGGAATTCATGGAATTCACGAATTTTTCCGAATTCCGCGAATTCTGTGAATTTTTTGAATTCCATGAATTCCTCGAATTCCGTAAATTCCGTGAATTCTTCGAATTCCTTGAATTTCGTGAATTCCGTGATTTCCTTCAATTCCTTCGAATCCTTGAATTCCTTGAATTCCTTGAAATCCGTGAATTCCGTGAATTCCATGAATTCCTTGAATTTCGTGAATTCTTTAGATTTCTCGAATTCCGTAAATTCCATCAATTCCTTGAATTCCATCAATTCCTTGAATTCCATCAATTCCGTGAATTCTATGAATTCTATGAATTCCTTGAATTTTATGAATTCCGCCAATTTCGTGATTTCCTTTAATTCCATGAAATCTTTGAATTCCTTGAATACTATGAATTTCATGAATTCCGTGAAATCCTTCGATTCTGTGAGTTCTGTGAATTCGATGAATTCCTTGAATCCCATGAATTCCTTGAATTCCATGAATTTCGTGAATTCCATGAGTTCTGTTAATTCTATGAATTCCGTGAATTCCATGAATTCTGTTAATTCAATGAATTTCCTGCATTCCATGAATTCCGTAAATTCCGTGAATTTTGTGAAATCCTGATATTCCGTGAATTTCTTGAATTCCAGGAATACCTTGAATTCTATAAATTTCGAGAATTCAGTTAATTACGTTAATTATGGCAACGGCCATACCACGCTGGAAACACCAGTTCCCGTTAGATCACTGAAGTTAAGCAGTGTTGGGCGCGGTTAGTACTTGGATGGGTGACCGTCTGATACTACTGCGTTGCTGTTGGCGGTGGTGGGTGTGGTGAGCCCACACTTGTAGTTATTTACTACAAGAAACTATCCAACTAGAAACACTACCCGAATCGGGTAGTGTCACGCTTACCCCTTGAGGCTCGCCGAAAGGGAAATGGCTTAATGGTATATACGTGAATTCCATGAATGTCCTGAGAAATGATTTACGTTTTTTTTTCTTCAATTTTTCGGTTCAACAGGTGTCGAGATATCCAGCCGCCAATATGATACAGAAGTGTTACTGGCTACTGGAAATGTATTGTAAAATTCCTATACATGTGAGGTACCATTGCAGTACCAGAATTTGGGAACTACAACATTTTGTATTGTAGCGTTACCTTACGTTTCGGAAATAAACTTCCAATACATTTGTTGGAAGTTTCGAGCGGAAATTTTTAACAGTGTAGTCACAGAAATAATGCTGGTCAAACCTTTACACCTTTCCAACACTTCGTGGGGGCAGGAAGGCACCCCTGTGATTGGTCACAGAAATAATGTTGGTCAAACTCCTACACCCTGCATCCCTTTGATTTGTCTTCTGTGATTAGTCACAGAAATAAGTTCAGTTTTATCCCTAACATTTTCCAATGTTTTTTAGTCTGCGACGTCAATTAGCAAGATGGCCGATATTGAGGATCAAACAGTAGCATTAAACAAATGAGAGAAAAATTAATTTGCTAATATTTTTGCCGGCAGTCTAGGCTCTATCCTTAAAATATGATTTTTAAAATAAATCGTTACAAAAATTGTCGGTACCGGTGATTTTTTTTTACCCGTACCGACCTTTTTTTTACCGGTATCAGCTTTTTATTCACAACCATGTCAAATAACAACTTTAACCAAAGGTCAATAAAAACTTTTTGCAACGGCTAACGACAACCCCTATATCAATGAACAATAAAAACAATAATTCTCATAATTGAAAAATTAATTTTTCGGGTAAAAGAAGAAATGATTTTTACATATTCCTAATATGTGTCCATAAATAGTCTAATAAATTACTTGCAATCATTCAAAACAGAATTTCCAGAAATTGGTCCTTAGCCAGTTGTCATTCTCATGTCTCCAATTTTTTAAAGTAATTTATGTGTGATTGAGCAAGGGCCACGAATGTAGCTATAAGCTCCATTGGAGTGTAGCACCTCTTAGTATAGGTGTCAAATTTTGATCCAAAAGTGGATCAATTCGTTTTATGTACAATGCAGTCATACAAGATTGTCAACTATTCTCTTTTTTCACCTTTTCCATATATTTTTAAATTTGTCACCTATTGTGGAAATTTGTCACCTTTTTCACCCATTTTGGAAATTTGTGGCTTCTATTACCTTTATCAATTGACAAAGTAAAATTTTATTTACACTTTCAATTTTTAAAACCTTGAGAGGCCGTATTTACTATAAGACAGCTCGTGATTAATGCTCGTGTCGCAGAATGAGTCGTCGATGAAATATGTTGCTTTTTAAAGAAAATGAGACAACCCGACTCTTATCTATTTATTAAAAAAGAATTTCTCATAGTTATGAATATTTCTTTTGAAATATTTAATATTTCTTTGAAATGATACGGTGGGAATTTTCCGTATCTGATAATTATATCGGGACTTGTTCAACAAATGAAAATATTTTAATAAACATTGATTTACATTTTTATTTAAATTATAAAACTTTTTTTGTTGTCGCATATTTGTCACCTATTTTCGAAAAAATGGAAAAAAGAAGTACTTGTTATTAACTGTTTGTAAATTGAAATTTAGTCACCTCTTAAGGAATGAGAAAAAAAATTTGACTCCTTTAACCCCGTTGTATTGTGCTCAGAAGATTCCACAAAGAATGTAAAATTCATGCTATATACACGGAATTTTTTGAAATTTTTTCAATGTGAATTATTTTTATTCAATAAGTGACATTTTTAAAATATTTTTCAACTAATTTTCAATTATTTAAACCATTTTTTCTCCTGTAAATCGTAAAAGTTATTATATTCAGAAATCAATGACACAATTCAGGAGTATTGAGAGTAATATATTTTTTAACTAGATACTTGGCAATTATTTAAACGATTTTTTCTCGTCGCGTGTAGAATATTATCCGCGCAACCTGGCCTCCAGTTAGGGCATTGCTTAGAACGTCTAATCTAGAAGGTCTTTTCGGGCGCTAATCGGGTGCTGGTTAGCCCGCCAGGACCAAACAATTTTCTAAGTGTCTCATCCAAATATTTTTTTGATCTTTCCCAACAAGAGCCAGGGTGTTTAAAAGTATGAAAAATAAAAAATGAACTCTAAAAAAATGAATTTATTTTCTCATCATCGAGACAGTCTTTCCGGGCTCTAGTCAGGTGCTGGCTAGCCTATTAGGACCAAAATATTTTCTATCATTTGAATCCGAATATTTTTTCGTACATTTCCAAAAATATTCAAGGTGTTTAAAAATATAGAAAATGAAGAATGTACATTAAAAACAAATAATTTTTTTTCTTATCAACTAGACAGTCTTTAATAGTATTTCAACGTCAACCATCCAAAGTAGATTTTCACAAGACCGACGGACTAGCGCTAGATTAGGTTGTTCAGGCTAGCACTAGATTTGACCATACAAAACCCATAATAATAAATAATAAACTATACAAAAACGTTTCACTTTTACTCAGCACCATAACAGACCGTCTTGAAAGCGCCATATTAGCGGTCAGGGCGGTATATCCTGGCCCCGAATAGTTCCCCGAAAATTTTCTACAAAGGGCTGTAAATCTCGAAAAATTTCTACTTTCTTGGAATTATTAACGCAGTTAATAAATTCTAAAAGTGATATTTGTTCAGAAAGAGAGTTTTAAATTATTGAAACAATTGTTATTTGTTTAAACAATTGCTTCACCTATAAATCTTGATGTGACTATTTTCTGAAATTAATGACGGAGCTAATGAATGTTAAAAGTGAATTTTTTTGTCAAAGACAGTTTCTAATTATTGAAACAATTAACAATCATTTACGTGCGCCTTTCCATACAGGAAAGTGTAGAATATTCTAGTTTCTTTCGAATCTCTTACTCTATGTAGCTTATTATTCAGTATTTTCTTATCTCAGCACGTATACCATCATTTTTTATTTGTAGATCGATTTCGTTGAGATAAGAAAATACTGACTAATAAGCGACATAGTCTAAGAGATTCGAAAAAACTAGAATTTTCTCAATGTTTCCTATGACAAGGAGCAAGTAATTTTAATTATTAAAATAATTGTAAACTGGCTTTCACAAAAAATGTTACTCTTAAAATTCGTAACATTCGAAAGTCCGCAAGAAGTCGCAACAAATTTTTTAAGATAATGGAAAAAAGCAATATCAGACTCTGAATGACTGAAATTTTAACTTTATTTGTTTGGGAATATATAGAGTACATAATTCTCATTGGGTTTCAAATATTCTTTGCACAATCAAAATAAACTTTAAAATAAAAAGCATTTTTTAACAATGGTCATTTATATTGAAGGATTCTGAATCTGGGCTTAAAATATTTCTTTCTGAACTGTTAAACTTCTCAACTTGGATTATTTTCAAATGCGAGAGAATTTTATAATTTACGTTAATTTTGAACTTTCGAAACATTCATTTTTAACATTCAAACTTTAAAATAGTTAATAATTAAGACTTTAAATTTGAGTCTGTATAATTTCAATATGAAAATAGGGGACTTAATTCTTCTAAAGAAAATTATTATAAAAACAATATTAAATTCAATATAAAACGCTTTAAAATTCTAAGATTTCAAGTCGAAATATATTGAATTTTTAACAAAGTAGTTTTAAATGGATTTTCAACCAAAAGAGACGAATTTTTAACAAAGCAGTTGAGTTTTCAAGTTAAAAAGTAAAATAGTTTTAAAAAACAGTTGACTTTTAAAGTCAGAAACTTAATTTTCAATCAAACAGTTGGGTTTAGAAAAAGGAATCATTTTCAGCCATACAGTTGCGTTTAAAAAATAGTTTGTTTAAAAAAAAGAGTTGAATTTTTTGCCGAAAAATATGACTTTTGAACGAAATAATTTAATTTTCAAGCAAATGATCGAATTTTCAAATGAAAGGGGTTAAACTTCAAACATAGTTGCATTTTCAACCAAAATGTTGAATTTTCAAGCCAAAAAGACGAATTTTTTAAATGACATCTTGAAGTATCCTGAAAAATTGAATTTTAAACAAATAGGTCGTTTTAAAACAAGGAAAATAAATTTGTAACCAAAGAGTTGAATTTTCAGAAGAAATTATTTTTTAACCAAATAGTTGCATTCACAGCCAAATAGTTGGACTTTCAATCAAAAGAAATGAATTTTCAATAAAATAGATAAATTTTTAACCAAATGATTGATTGTTCATGCCAAAAAGAGGAATTTTTTAGAAGACAGTTAAATTTGCAGCAAAAAGGTTATTTTCAACCAAAAAAAAAGAACTTTTCCGCCACTAAAAAGGAATTTTCAATCCAAACGGATGAATTTTCTATCCAAAAAGGCGAATGTTCCAAAATGTCGAATTTTTAACCAAAAAGAATCAACTTTCAACAAAAATAGTTGGATTTTTTTATTGGATTTTATTTATTCAGTTCACATTTAGGTGAAAAAACGATAAAAAGAGGAAAAGGGTATGTTTCTTGAAAACAGGCGGAAAATAGGAATTCTATAAAAAAGAATAATAGGGTAAAGAGTGCGAAGACTATAATTGAATTCTAAATTATTAGATTTTAAACGTTTTCGACTTAAAATGTCCAACTGTTAAGGCTTGCGATATGAAAAAATAAAATATTTGAATACGAATTCACGAACTTCAAAACTGTACAATTTCAAACGGTATTAATTTAAAATTCTCTAAGTATAAAGCTTTAATGAAAAATTATTCCATTTTTAATGTTCCTAATTAAAATAGCACCATTTTTCTGGTTTTGAATTCCAATCTTAAAAGTTTCATTGTGAATTTTTTCGAAAAGTCGTACTTTTCAAAAAAGTAGAAAAAATCGCACAGTCCGAGTCATGTTTGGTGGAAAAAAATTATACAAATAGAAATTGTTTAAAAGTTTTCAAAATATTTTAAAGGAAAAATATTATTTTTGATATTCATCAACTATATCATTTATCCCGAAAAGGCACAATACAAGAAGTTTGCGGTGGTAAAAAATATAAGTTTTTGGGTAGAAATTATTAACTGAACATTCCTTAAGAAGAGGCTTAACTTAAGTTTAGAAAACATTAAAACAAGTACTTCTTTTTTCCATTTTTTTGAAAACCGAGCTTTTCTAGGCTAGGGCGCGCGACTGTTGGTTCTCGCGCTTCGCGCTCAATCATGTACTTACTTCGAGCTGCGCGCTCAGTCTCTGTATTTCTCCCATATTTGTGTACAGCCCTTTTAAAGTTAAAGGTCAAAGCATCGACAACTGTAATTTCGTGCTTGTGAATTCTCTTTTGTTAAAGCTCCTTCGGCTTTAACGAACACATTCTCATCACGTGTCTCGTGCTTCGCACTCGATTTTGTCTAAAATGCGAACTTTTCTACATTAGGTTCGACACTATTATATCAAATGTATATTATATTTATTTCTGTACCTCCGCCTGGGATTGCTAATTCAGATATTGAAAAATAAAGTAAAAATTTCATTTATCATGATAACTTTAATATTTGTTTCTTATTTTGCATTAAATTTTATCCTTAACTACCCTGAAAAATGTACCATTTCAATAAATTTATATTAATCAAATTTATAATATGCATTGGTATTGAAACAAACGTATTTGCATTGTCTTGTTTTTATAATTAAAAAAGTACGCATCTTATAAAAAAAACAATTTTGTTATTAAACATTTTACTGCAACTTGTGTCGTTTTTCCATATATTTAATGTGTTTATTTTTTATGTTATTTTTTACGATTTGAACCAAAAATACTCATCCTAGCGTTCAGTGGTTCTAAGAAAACTTGTATAACGTAGATCATTTTTGTTTGAGCAACTTTTGCCTATTAATTTTTTTTCTTCTCTTGTGTGGTTTTTCCAAAAATTTAATTTTTTTATTTTCAATGCTATTTTTTACGATTAAAACAAAAACTACGCTTCTTTAAAATAATTATTTATGAAAAACTTGTATAGCTCTTTTTTGTGTGAGCAACTTTTGTCTATTAATTTTTTTCATAGCTTGCGTCGTTTGTCCAAAAATTTAATTCTTTTATTTTCAATTTCATTTTCTAAGATTAATACAAAAATTACGCATCCTATCAAAAAGTGATAGCTAACAAATTTGTAGATCTTTTTTGAGTGCAACATTTTTGTTATTTTATCTTTTCACGTACCTTGCGTCGTTCTTCCAAAGATTTAATTTTTCTATGTTTAATGCTATTTTTTACAAATAAAACAAAAACTACGCATCCTAGCAGAAAGTGATCAATAACAAATTTGTAGATCTATTTTATATGCATAATTTTTGTTTCTTCATCTTTTTTCATATCTTGCATAGTTTGACCGCAACATGGAATGTTTGATTTTTCATTATTTTTTTGTGCGATCAAAATTTGAATTTTTGATTTTTCGAAAAATTCAAAAAGTTGTTATTACAATATTGTAGGGTGTTCAAAAAAAAACTTTTTTCTCTTCTGGCCTTTTTTTCATATCGTGCGTTTTTTGGCTTCAAATGTTCATTTTCGTATATTTTTTGGAATTTTGTAAATGCTATAACTCCAGTAATTTTTGTTTTATCAAAAAAAAGTCTTGAGATAAATTGTTCGTCTTTTTGAGTACTACGAACATTTGTACATAGAATTTTTAAATCATATAAAAAGTGGTCTCAAAAATTTTCAAAATGGGTTCACTTTTTGAATTTTTATCCAAAATGTCTGGCTAACGAACTTGACCTCCGTTTGCGGATACTTGAAGAATATACCTAAGCCCAATCCAGTCTGTATATTCTTTCGAAAGTTGTCGTGCTGTCAGACTAAAAATCTACACACATGCACACATGCATACAGCCACGGCCAAATTCCGGAAAACTTGTGTTTTGGGGTCAGAAGGTCTCGAAACGTCGACATTTGAAAAAAAACGGAGGAGGGGTCAAATTTTACACAAATTTTACACAAATCTAATACCTTCTCCGATAAGAATGTAAAAAGTATTTCCAATAAAAAACTAATTTTCAATCAAACAGATAAATTTTTAACCAGAAGGATACATTTTCAACCAAGAAGGGTAATTTTCTACCAAAAAAGATTAATTTCTAATAAAATTTTCAAAATTATCAAACAAATATTTGAAATTTTAAAGGAATTTTCAACCTAATAGTTAAATTTTCAACCAACAATATTAATTTTATACCAAAAAAGTTTAATTTTTAACAAAATAGAGGAATTTTCAACCGAATAATTAAAATTTAAACTGAAGAAGATAAATTTTCAACCAAACATGGAATAATTATATTTTCGGTTTAAAAAATTAATTTTCACAAACAATTTTTTAACAAAATAGTTAAGTTTAATAAAAAAGAGAATTTTCAACTAAAATGATGAATAATCAATCAAAAAGATTAATTTGCAACAAATTAGATTCACTTTCTACTAAGTAGTCGAAGTTCCAACCAAAAAAGATGAATTCTCGAATAAAATATAATAGTTGATATTTCAACCAAGAAATATTTTTATTTTAATCTAAAAACAGCTGAATTCCACCAGAAAAGAATTTTCAAGAAAATAGTTCAATCCTCAAACAAAAAAACCACGCTTCCTATCAAAAAGTGATCGCTAACAAATTTGTAGATATTTTTTGAATGCACACTTTTTATTGATTCATTTTTTTTCGTACCTTGCGTCGTTTTTCCAAGCATTTAATTTTTTCATTGTTAATGTTATTTTTCACGATTAGAATAAAAACTGCTCATCCTACCAAAAAATAATTAATACCAAATGTGTTGCTCTGTTTTGGGTAAACAAATTTTTTTCATTTACTTTTTTCGTATCTTGTGTCGTTTGTCTAAAAAATCAATTTTTCTATTTTCAATGCCGTTTCTTACGAATAAAACAAAAAATACGCGTTCTGTGAAAAAATGATCAACAAATTTGTAGATCTTTTTTGAATACATAATTTTTGTCAAATAATCTTTTTTCGTATCTTGTATAGTTTGACCGTAAAATGGAATTTTTGATTTTTCATTATTTGTTGTGCGATCAAAATTTTAATTTTCGATTTGTCAAGAAAATTAAAAAAGTTGTTGTGATAATTTTTTAGGGTGATGAAAATTCAACGTATTTCTTCTTTTGACTTTTTTCATATTGTCCGTTGTTTGGCTTAAAATGTTCATTTTCGTTTGTTTTTTGGAATTTTGTAAATGCTATAACTCCAGTAATTTTTTTTTCATCAAAAAAAGTAATCTGGATAAATTGTTCGCCTTTTTGAGTACTACTAATAACCGTACATATAATTTTTAAATCTTAAGAAAAGTGGTCTCCAAATTTTTGAAAATGCGCTCACTTTTTGAATTTTTATTCAAAATGGTTCACTTGAAGAGTATACCAAAGCCCAATACAATATGTCAATTCTTTTAAAAGTTATCGTACTAACAAACTAAAAATCTACAGACATACTAACAGGCAGACACATTCGTAAAAACCTGTTTTTCGGATTCGTGAGGTCTCAAAACGTGGAAATTTGACAAAAACAAATTTTTTTATCACAACGTGTATTTCATTTTTTAAGAATTTCGTATGTCATAATCTCATGTTTTGAAAAAATTTGGTTCTTTATTGCCACCCTTCAGTTGTAATTTTTCAATAATTGTCGACTGTTTTCTATTGTGCAACGATTCGGTGCACTTTTAAATCAAAATTTGACACCTTGAGATTTCGTGTGAGCTCATGCTGTTGCAATCAGACAGATTATAGAGCAACCTATATATATTTGTCTGAGAGTACGTCATAAAGAACAGAATGTGTCCAACTGTCCACTGCTATATCAGAAATCTTTCTTTAGTTTGCACTTCATTGCTCCACACAGTAATGAGAAAACAACAGGTTCATATGAATTAATTTTAATTTTTTTCTAAGGTATTTATTCTATCACATAAACTGATTTTAATAAGTGAAAATAATTTTAAATACCATATCGTGTTGATTTGTGACTAAGATTGTTTATCAAACTATATTCTACAGGTGAGAACAAAGCGTAAGTAAGGTGCAATATTTTTAAAAATATTTTTAGTCGAAGATAATATTTCGCTGGAAGGAACAACTAATGTTATATAGTTTCTGTGTTAATTTCATTCAGGGTGTCTACTAAGTTTCTCCCAGAAAATTTCCAGTTATTTCCCGGTTGTAAATATCAAATGTCCTATTACAGGAAGCACGAATAATATGCATTTAACAAAAGATTTTCCTATGCGTAATTGTATGTATTGTGATACCTTATTATATGTAAGCAATACAATATTTTTGCAATTTATCCCAGGCGGAAAAATTACACATATTCGGAAAAATTATATATAATTTTCACTTGTTTTATAATGTTTTTGTATAAAACAAATAAAACTTATACATTATTTCTCCCATATGTGCATATAAACTATATATCATTTTTTTCGCCTGGGACAGTGTCGAGTAAAAATGAATACAATTGAATTACAATTGCGAATTCCTTAATTATCTGCACAGATTTGGTTAACATGACATTTGTCATTTGTTATAAACATATCTTTGGTTGATTTTTTTTATTCTAATTGGTAAATAATTCTTAGATATACTATTTGATGATTTGGTATTAGCGATTAAGTAATGATTAATTTTTGAAGAGTAATTACAAAAAACTATTTTCAATCTGTTATTATTGCTATAACATATTTAATGTAAAATTCACTTAGTATTGGAATAAATAATTTTTTAAATGATTTTTTGTAATGAATATTCAACAATTAATGCACTTTTTTTTTTGTTAAGAAAAATTTCAAATTCTTAAACAAGAAACATACAATTTTTTAAAAGAGACAAATTTTTTACAAAGAGTTTAACGTATTAACACAAAAATATGAATTTATAAGAAAAAAGTTACTATTCAACCCAATAGTTACATTTTCAACCAAATAGATGAGTTTTCTACTAAGGCGATTAATTTTCTTCCAAAATACGAATTTTCAACTAAACTAATGAACCTTCATTAAAAAAATGAATTTTTAATAAAGCACTTCTAATTTTAACCAAGTAGTTGAATTTTTAACCAACAAGCATGAATTCTCAAAAAACAAAATGTAATAGTCGATATTTCAACTCAAACTTCTAAAAAAAGACGAACTTTTATAACAAAATAGTTGAATGCTTAACCAGACGCTTGAATTTTCAACCCCAAAATATGAATTTTAAAAAACTACACAAAATAATTTTCGATCAAACAATTGACTTTTCTACCAAAAGGATGAATTTTCAACAAAGAACATGATAATTTTAAATTAAAATTACATTACAATTTTAATAAATAATAATACTTAATTAATTCAAATTTACATTAAAATTATTTTCTAACAAAAAAGAAGAATTTTAACTAAAAAAGATTTATTTTAAACCAAAAATGGAATGGTTGATTTTTACTTAAAAACTTTATTTTTAACAAAATAACCTTTTAACACAATAGTTGAATTCTTAACTAAAAACAAAATGAAATTTTGAACTTTCAGCTCGAAAACATGAATTCTCAGTAAAAAAGTTAATTTTTAATCAAATATTTAAATTTTCAACCAAAAAGCATTAATCTTCAAAGAAACAAAAAATGAATTTTTTACAAAGTATTTGAATTTTCAAGAAAGCAAATAAATTTTCAGCCAAAAGAGATGAATTCTGAACCAGAAATATAATAGTTTACTTTTCAATTTAAAAAAAATTAACTTTAAATAAAAAAGATGTCTTTTCTACCAAAAGATGAGTTTTCAATTCAAAAGGACGAATTTTCTATCCAAAAAGACGAATGCTTAACAAAGCAGGTGATTTTTCAACCGAAACAGATGAATTATCATCATACAATGTTCCCAATAGTTGATGTTTGTTTCAAAAAAGATTTTCATTTTCAATACAAAACAATTGAATTCATTAAAAAAAAGACGAATTTTCAACAAAATAGTTGAATCCTCAACAAAAGCAGATTAATTTTCAACCAAAAAATTGCATTTTTAAGCCAAAAAGTTACATTTCTACCGAGAGAAGAATTTTCAAGCATCATTTAAACTGTCTTGAATTATTCATAAAATTTTGAAAAATCTTTAAAAAAAAATTCTTAAAATCTTCAAGATTTTATTCTTCATTTTTAGAAACATTTTGAAATTTTCCTTCAAAAAATAATTTTTGAAAATTAATAATAAATTAAATTAGCTTTACATTTTTTTTCGAAATCGTAAAATATATCTTTTGAAATATCTTTTGAAATTTTCAAAACTTAAAATTATCCTTTAAAGTGAAACTCAAATCATTTAAAATTTGCCCAGAAATCTTATTTTTTTATATCGGTAATTTTTTTGTTACCATCAGTACCGACAGTGTATACTGTATTCGATTTACAAATTAAGATATTGATTTTTTTCGGTAATTTAATTTTTATCATCTCTTTAAAAGTGTGAAAATGTTTATAAATAATTATAGTTCGGTAGCAAAATGTTAAAAACAGAATTATTTCCTTTATTAACAAATTATTTACAATACAAATTTTCTCTTTTATCAATAATATATAGATACATTTAGAAATAAATTTGATCATGAAATAAAAGTACTTATTTGGAAATTTCTATTTACAAAATTGATGGTGCAGATAATTCCTAATCCTTATTAAGATAAACAAACTGAAAACAGCCACTGAAAGTCATATTCACTCAGTGACGCAACCAGACAGGTTTTTGATAACAACGTATGCGATATCTTGTGATTATAATTCAAAAAGTAAAAAAAAAAAGGATAAACATTCAAATTTATTTGTCTTGTTATCACAGTAAATAAGCAATATCACATTTCCCAAAACTTTGAATGTGATTCCCCCGGCTCAAATTTGTATTCCGGGTTAATTCACGATTTTTTCCCGGTTTTATATTATTCCCGGCAGTTTCCCGGCTTTCCCGGTTAGTGGACACCCTGTGACTATATTGAAAAAGCTTATTTTTTCTCTACAAATTAATGTGAATTAATAAAAAAGATAGTAAATCACTGATAATGCTCAATAAACAGAAAATGTATGTGTTCAAACAGCAGAATATTAAGAATTAATGAAGTTTCTGGTACTGATTACTTATACACATTGTTTCAACAGCAGAAAAGATCAATTAGTTTCCAAAATGTTGAAAAACGGTATGCTCATTGTGATCAACTTATTTTTACTGGCCGAGTTGACAAAATGCCAATCTTTTGTTGAAAGACCTGATGATTCAGCCGGAATACCTTGTAAAATGACAAACGCTGAAACATTATTCAAAATACTTTTTGGTGGTTTCCTTCCTGCTTCACCAAGTAACCCAGAAACCCAAGCAAGATTCAATAAAGCAAAAGGAGTATTCCGAGCAATCTTTCCAGGTAAGGAAATGTTATTATATATCTTGCAATAAAAATATTTCCATCTATTATCAAAATTAAATTGTTTTTTTAAATATATTCAAACATTTTCGATGCATTTTAAATTATTTAAAAGACGCGTACTAACTTTTTTTTGTAATCGATCATTATAGTTTAAGCTTTTCACCACCTGCTGGTTTGTTTCTGTTCTCATTATTGTCATACTTCACGATTATGTTGAGACCAAAATTTAAAAAATTGCTGCAACCGATTTTGAATAAACTCAATGTTTCATTTTTCTGGGGGGGGGGGGGGTCATCAAGTATATCTTTGTGCAAATAAAACTGAAGTGGTGAACGATTGGCATAAACTCTTTTCTTTAGCAACCAAAAAATGGTTCTACGTGTTAAAAATCTTGCGATAAGCAAATCCCTTACAATTGTTTAAAATAGGTGAAGAAGTTGAAAAAATTCATTTCTTTCAAAATTGCTCCTTTCTGGAGAATTAAAGGGCATATACTTCCTTATTTAATATATGCATATTATTATATATGCTATAAGATATATATATATATATATACCTATAAGTATAATAATGCATATTATTTAATATATATATATATATTATAAAATATATACTTGAAAAAAAATCAAAAATTATACCTCCAATATTTTAAGACGTATAGCTGTTGAAACTTATTTTTTATCAACAAATTTGACTTAAAAAATTTTTCATTTTATTTTTCCTAAAATAAATCAGATCCTGTGCATCACAGTTGTAAGTTGTCACAAAATGGATTAAAGTAGACTGAATTTCCTAAAAATCTAAAACGATACAATGTTCTAGCTCTAATACAACTGCAGTTATGGCCTCCTGAGTGAGACCTTCCTTTGTACTACATTTTTTATTATTTTTAGTACATTTTCTCACGTTGAATGTAGCAGAAGTAAGAAATTTGAAAACAAACTTAACGTATATGTACAAGTTCTATAAAATAATAAATATTGAAATATTGTATAATAAAATAATAATAATAAAGATTTTTAGGAAATTCAGTCTCCTTCAACTCCTTTTGTGACAAATTACAACTGTGACGCACACGAATTTTTAAGTAAACTGAATTGAAATTTTTTTGGATAAAAAATCAGTTTTGACGGCTATATCTCCTAAACTAAATTGTTGAAATCCACAAAAAAATAACTACCTTTAAAAAAAATTATATTTAGAGGTACCGCAAGCCCCATAAAGTTTAACACGTACTTCCCATATGGAACCATGTTTACTATATGTTTTTGTGGTCGCTGAATCCGAATCCGAGGTCCAAAAAACCCCAGCACGTCAGGGTTCTAACATAACCTCAAGAATCCTCATACAAATTTTTTTCGAGTCCGGGGGTTAGACCATGTTTATTATATGTTTTTGGGGTCGCTGAATCCGAATCCTGAGGATCCGACTCTCTGCATCGTAAAACGCTTGCGTGCGCCTACCATGACGGCACCAAAGCCGTAATCAAGGGACTTAGCCGGATCACAGGTTCATTCCGTTGCCCGCCGTCACCGCAAAGAGGTGCCCTGGATGCAGAAACACGTAAGTCGGATGAATAAATTTCACGAGTTTCTTTGAAAATCAAAACCCTGACGTGCTGGAGTTTTTTAGACTACGGGTTCGGATTCAGCGACCCCAAAAACATATAGTAAACATGGTCTGACCTCCAGACCCGAAAAAATATTTTTATGAGGTTTTTTGAGGTTATGTCAGAACCCTGACGTGCTGGGGTTTTTTGGACCTCGGATTCGGATTCAGCGACCCTAAAAACCTATAGTAAACATGGTCTGACCTCCAGATCCGAAAAAAGATTTTTTTGTGTGGCTGTGTTATTATTATTTATAACAATATTCTCTTAGGATACTGCTAGAAAGTTGCAGCTTACTCTAAAATTTTCCACTTTCTGTACACTTTTCAATTAGAGTGAGGTAATAAATAATTTAAGAACAAATTATTATTGTTTATAACTATCTTCTCCTACAGTAATGCTAGATAGTTGTGGTTTTCTCTAAAATATTCAACTTCTTGTCGACTTTTCACTTGGAGCAAGGTAATCATTAATTCAAATTACCAAACATTATTGTTTGAACAAATTATTATTGTTTATAACTATCTTCTTCTATAGTAATGCTGGATAGTTGCGGTTTTTTCTGAATTTTTTTTTTCCTCTTTAAAAATAGGTGAAAAAAGTTGAAAAAATTCAGTTTTTCCAAATTGCTCCTTTCTGATGCATCCAAATTAGGGTGGTTCAAAAATACATTGGAATATTTTTTTTTTTGCATTTTCATCTATATCGCCGCAAAATTTGTATGAATCCACAAAAAAATAAATGGATTTAAAAAAACTAATATTTAGAGATTCCGCAAGCTCCATGAAGTTTAACACGTATTTTCCATTAGAAAAAAAAAAATTTTGTAAATTTTATTCATTTTATTTCAGAAAAATATATTCACTAAAAATAAAGAGATTGTTTAAAAAACGATTTTCTCTGATGTTTATTTATTATGTGTTAATAACTAACCGAATCAACCAATTATCCAAGAGAAGATATTTACAAAAAATAATAAATTGATAAAACAATCATGTTTGTTAACTTGCATGGATTCTTTTCTCACTAAGTGAAAAGTGGAGGAAAAGTAAAAAATTTCAGAAACAACAGCAAACTATCTAGCATTAATAAAGTATAAGATACTTACAAACAACAATAATTTTTTCAAACAATGAGGTTTGCTAAATGGCATTAAGTATTACCTTGCTCTAAGTGAAAAGTCGACAAAAAGTTGAATATTTCAGAAAAAACCGCAACTATCTAGCATTACTGTAGGAGAAGAAAGTCATAAACAATAATCATTTGTTCTTATATTAATTATTATCTCACTCTAATTCAAAAGTGGGCAAAAAGTAGAAAATTTGAGAGAAAACTGCAACTTTCTAGCATTATTTAAAGAGTTAGTTAAAGAGTAATT
>CAKNYM010052644.1:415737-431920 GCA_932195095.1 Andricus curvator
ACTCTTTAACTAATTACTTTACTAGTAAAGTAATTAGTTAAAGAGTTTAATTGATTCTTGTCCCGCTGTAACTGAAAAGTTGAAAACAAGCATTAAAAAACCGCAAAAAATGGTATTAGCGCCAAGAAATTGCCATTCCCAATTTTTCACTTATGGGGTTTTTTTGGAACCACATAAAACAGAATGATGGGGGTGATATTGAAAAATAATGTGGGCATTCGTATTCTATAGCTAATTTTGAAGAGAACGTTGAGTTTCAACACAATTCACATAATATTGACGATTCTGAATAAAATTTACAAAAACGTCTTTTTTTCTTGTGGAAAATACGTGTTAAACTTCATGGCGCTTGCGGAACCTCTAAATATCAATTTTTTTAAACGCATTTATTTTTTTGTGGATTCACACATATTTGGCGGTGATATGGATGAAAATTCAAAAAATAAGTTCCCAATGCATTTTTGAACCACCCTAATTTAGATGCATCAGAAAGGAGCAATTTGGAAAAACTGAATTTTTTCAACTTTTTTCACCTATTTTTAAACATTTTGAAGGGATTTGGTTATCGCAAGATGTTCACATATAGAACCTTTTTAGAGGCCAAAATGAAGAGTTTATGAGAGTTTATAAGTTTATGAGAGCACCACTTTAGTGTTATTTCCACCGAACTGTGCTTAATAACCCCCCTCCGAATAAAAAAAAATGAGTTTTTTCAAAACCGGCTACAACGAATTTTTTCACTGTAGTCTCAAAATGATCGTGAGGTATCACAAGATTGAGAACAAAAAAACGGGAGGTGCAAGACCTTTTGAGTTAAATAAGTATATGGGGCATTATTTTTCCAAAATAAAATTTGTCCAATCTAAGTCGAACTTGAGCAAAGTTTTCTGCTATTAGATAGTAGTTTATGAGAAAAAAAATTTGGTGATTTGGATAAATATTTTCTGAGGGGGGAGGGGCTATTTTAAGATTTCCGCGTTTATCGTCTACTTCGGCGACTTTTAACTCTTCTAATGGCGCTAAAAAAAATATCGTCTCAGTTTCGAAACAGAAAAACGCCGATCCTCAAATGTACCCTGATTGGGTGTTGTTTTGAGTTGCAACAAAAATGAGAAAGCGCAGAATGAGAATGCAGCTATGTTCATGTTATAGTTTCACACTTGAAGTATTCTCATTTTGAAAAAAAAATATTACTTCGAATGCATAAAAAATTATCTGCAACAAAAATGATCTCGCTGTTTTTCTATGGATAGATTTTTTCACGCCCTTTCCATTTATCGTAATCATTTAATATATATATTTGACCCTCAAAAATAAAAGTCAAAAACATATTTCGCGTTTTTGGAAAAAAGGCATACTTTTCGTATACCATCTGTTTTGGCGATTTTTAAGTCTTTTATAATAGCAATAAAGATAAATGTTGTTTACTACAATTTCGATTAATCAAATTAAGGTCAAAAATAAATATGACTGATTTGTACCGAAATTTCGGTACAAATAGCCCCTTTTCTAGCTCCCCATATTCGTACCGAAAAATCTGGCTATTTGCACAGAAATTTCGGTAAATGTATCCACGGCCTTATTTTTTAATTGGTTCTCATAGGAACAAATCTAAGCTTTCTTTCTAGCCCAGAAAAAAATATTCAAAAAAGCGTCCTTCTATGAAGAAAGTCAAATTTATGTTTGAACTCCATTTTCGAAGGTCAAATACATATCCTTCAAAAAAATGCTTATGATAAATGGAAAGGGCGTGAAAAAACTTATTGAAAATATATTTAGCAACATTTTTTTGTCGCCATTAGAAAAGTTACAAATCGCCAAAACAGATGGTACCCAGACTTTCTAACGAGATAAAAAAATGAAAAAAAATATAACTTTTTCCAAAAAAGTCAAATTTGTTTTTGACTTTCATTTTTGAATGTCAAATATTTATTTATTTTTGAAAATCTTATAATCAATAGAAATAAGGGCACGAAAAACCTATCGAAACTATACTGGACAAAATTTTGTTTATCGCCATTAGAAAAGTTAAAAATCGCTAAAACAGATGGTATGTTTTCAGAAACCCCTCATCGCTTATTTGCATAAATAAACAATAAAAATTTCACTTTTTAACCTCACAGCTCTTAAAGGTAAGAACCTGAGCTTCCTTTGAAGCTATTTTTTTAAATATGCCTTTTTCCAAAAAAGAGAAATTTGTTTTTGAGTTTCATTTCTAAAGTTCAAATTTTTTCAAATGTTTACGATAAGAGAAGAGTTAAAAATCGCTGAAATAGACAATATCCGAAAATCCTCCAATTTCACGCCCAACCCTTTGGTGAATATTTATCCAAGTGACAAAGTGGATGGATACACTTGAGAAACAATACCCCATTCGTTATTGGTTAGCAATAATTAATTATAATTATACAGTTTATTGGAATATTCACCTAATAAATCAATAATCTACAGGAACTCTTTGGTGCGGAGCTGGCGATATAGCAAAAAGTGAAGAAGAACTAGGATATTTCAAAGACACTGATGCTTGTTGTAGAAATCATGACAATTGTCAGGTCAAAATATTCTCTAACGCGAAAGCTTATGGCCTCCATAATGTAGGTCTTTTCACCAGGTTAGAGCACATCATGTAAAAAATTTTATAAGCGATATATTCACACATTTTTCAAATTAATCACATTATTATACATTCCAGTGAAAGATATTAAAAACAATCGTTCAAATCATTAAACGTATGTACAAATCTGAATTTTAGACATATGGATTAATTGTTTGAATGAATTCTCTATAAATATGACACGTTTCACTATAACAGGGTGGCCTGAAATCTTCATTTTCAAAATTCCCTGACTTTTTCCTGGCCAATTTTTAATTCTCCCTGACTAATAATATTTAAAATTCATCTTCAGGTGAAAACTTGAATTTTCCTATAGTAGCCTACAACAGGGATCACAGCGCAAAATGAGCTCAAAAAAGGGAAAATAGGGAAAAGATTAAAGAAGAAAAAATAATCTCTTTATAAGAAATGTTATAATTTTTAATAATTACACCGCCACACAAAAAAGTGGTCTGCCCGGCGGACTACACCAGCATATCTATATGTTTTTGGGGTCGCTGAATCCGAATCCGGGGTCCAAATAACCCGGTTGGCTCATATTTTTCCGAAAAACGCCAAAATAGATGTAAAATCGACGAAAACAGCGATTTTTCTTGTATATTTTTGCGAAAAAAAAAATATCCTCATGCCCGATGGACTGAACCAGCATATCTATATGTTTTTGGGAAAAAATATGCAAGAAAAATCGCTGTTTTCGTCGATTTTACGTCTATTTTTGCGTTTTTCGGAAAAATATGAGCCAACTGGGTTATTTGGACACCGGATTCGGATTCAGCGACCCCAAAAACATATAGATATGCTGGTTAAGTCCATCGGGCATGAAGATATTTTTTTTTTGCAAAAATATATAAGAAAAATCGATGTTTTCGTCGATTTTACGTCTATTTTTGCGTTTTTTGGAAAAATACGAACCAACTTGGTTATTTGGACCCCGGATTCTGATTCAGCGACCCCGAAAACATATAGATATGCCAGTGTAGTCCATCGGGCAGACCACTTTTTTTTTGTGCCGGTGTTATAAATGATTTTTTAATGACTTGTGTTATTAAATCTTTTTTAAATTAGTTCTAGGACGCTTTAAATGACACAGTAAGTACTTGCGATCAAGGTGAAAGAATAATTCTGCTAGGAGATATGAACGGGTGGGTCGGCGTCCAACGCCAGGATACAGATACAGAAAGGGTGCTAGGTAATTTTGGGGATCCAACAAGAAAAAATTATAACGGGGAAAAATTAGTGAGCTTATGCTTAGAAAAGGGCCTATTTATTACCAATACTTGGTTTCGACATAAAATGATCCACACGTACACTTGGTGTAAAGGAAATAACCGCAGTGTAATTGACTTCGTTATTGCGGATGAAAGACTAAGAGAACTAGTCAAAGATACAAGAGTCATGAGGGGTTCCGAATGCAATACTGATCACTACCTTTTAGTCTCTAAAATAAACTTAGGGCGGGCATGGAGAAGAAAGAGAACAAAAAAAACGAAACAAACTCGAATAAAGATTGAAAATTTACAGAAACCAGAAGTGCAAATAGAGTTTCAAAATAAGTTAAGCGCACGCATAGATAGGGCAACTTGGGAAGCGCTTATAAGCAATAAAGATATAGAGGGCGCGTGGACTTTGTTACGGGATATCATTGTTAAAACTGCAATTGAAGTGTGTGGTACGGCAGTGGTAGGAAGAAAGTCTGGTGATGCGTGGTGGAATGATGAAATTCAAGAAGCCCAGCAAGAAAAAATCTGCCCGCCTCGCGGGCACATTCTCATGGCGCGCTTCGCGCGCGGCTCGCTTCGCTCGCAAGTTTGAGCGCGCCTAGGGCGCCCGACTGTTGGATCTCGCGCTTTGCGCTCGATCATATATTTATCTCGCGCTTCGCGCTCGATTATGTACTCACCTCGCGCTACGCGCTCGGGCGTATTTGCATCGCGCTTTACGCTAGGCTCCTCTAGATTTTTGAACTTCGTGTTCGACTTCGATGAAAAGAAAAAGTTTGTTTGCAAATATTATAAAATTATCAAAACCTCTACATATTAAGTGATTGTTAAATTTATTTTTATTTTAGACTGAAAAGGAACTTTATTTACTCAAGGTTCTATCGACCTTAAGGAACACATTCTCATCCAGACACTCGCGCTTCGCGCTCGATATTTGATTTGAAAATCATTTGAACCGTATGATAGAAACAAAAAAGTTTGAGCGCACTTACGGCGTGCGATTTGGTAAATACACTGAGCGCGCACTTTGTGCTTCGTGTTATATGTTCTTCATATACAAATTACTAAATTTGTATTTGATTTCAAATGAAAAGTAATGATATAATTCAGGCGACAAATTTTATTAGTTAACATTTTATTTTAGCTTGTGCCGTTTATCAAAAAAGTTAATTTTTTCATTTTGAATATATTCTTACCACAAAAATTGATTACGGGTTTGTAAGTCTTTTTTGAATGCACAATTTTTGTTCATTTATATGTTTTCGTACCTGGCATTGTTTTTTCAAAAATTTGATTTTTTTTACTGTCAATGTTATTTTCACGAATAAAGCAAAAACCACGCATCCTATCGAAACATGAGTCACAATAAATTTGTACCTCTTCTTTGGATGAACAAATTTTGTTTCGGTCATTTTTTCGTAGCTGGTAATATTAGTCTGAAAATTTGATTTTTCTATTTTCAATGCTGTTTTTTACGAATAAAACAAAAACTACGCGTCATATCAAAAAGTGAATGATAAGAAATTTGTAGATCTTTTTTAGGTGCACAATTTTGGTGAGATGACATTTTCTGGTATCTTGCATAGTTTTACAGCAAAATGGATTTTTTGATTTTTCATTAATTTTTTGTGCGATCAAAATTTGAATTTTTTATTTTTCAAAAAATTCAAAAAGTTGTTATGAAAATATTACAGGGTGTTCAGGAATCAACGTTTTTCTCCTCTTGACTTTTTTTCACATCGTGCGTTTTTCGGCTTAAAATGTTCATTTTCGTTTGTTTTTTGGAATTTTGAAAATGCTATAACTCCAGTAATTTTTTTTTATCACGAAAAGTCATAAGAATATTTTGTTCGTCATTTTGCGTACTACTAATAACCGTACATAGAATTTTCAAATCTTCCAAAAAAGTGGTCTCAAAAATTTTCAAAATGTGCTCACTTTTTGGATTTTCATTCAAAATAGCTGGTTAACGAACTCGTTCTCTATTTTTCGGCCATAAAAAAGTGTGCCAAAGCTCAATCAAATCTGATCATTTTTTCGAAAGTTATCGTGGCTACAGACAGACAGACAGACTACAGACTACAGACAGACAGACACCTTCGTAAAAATCGTTTTTTCTAGCTCAGGGGGTCTCAAAACGTGGAGATTTGATGAAAACCGACTATGTCAATTTTTACATAAAACCAATACCTTCTCATTAGAATGAGAATGTAAAAAAAGAAGCGCACCAGAGAACATTAAACATGACAGGTCTTAGCAATGAGGAGAGAAATAGACTCGAAAATGATTACAAAGACAAAAAGAGGAAAGTTAAACGACTAGTCAAGGAGAGTAAAGAAAAAATCAGAACAGAAGAAGAAAACAAAATAAAAAACTACTTTGAAGGAATTATGAAACTATTATATAAACAGTCGAAGGAAAGTAAAAGTACAGAGTTTGCCAGCATGAGAAACAGCAAAGATGAAATGCTATATGATATAGACGAGCTAGTAGACGCTTTAAAAGACTCTTTTAAAAAATTATTAGGAGGTGAAGATATAGGACAACAAAACTGCGACATAGAACATAATGCATTAGAAAACGCAATTGAAAAGTCTTTGTCACTGAGGTCAGAGACATAATTAAGAACTTGAAAAACGGTAAGGCTGCTGGTATAGACAGTATTAGCTCTGAAATGCTTAAATACGGTGGCGAGTACATACCTCACAGGTTGTGCGAATTGATAAATTTATGTATCGAGACGGGGAAAGTCCCAGACGATTGGAAAAAAGCGATTATCGTACCAATATACAAAAGAAAGGGAGATAAAAACAACTGCAGTAATTACAGAGGTATCAGCCTACTAAGTACCGTAAGTAAAATATACTCAAAAATACTTATTCGTAGGGTAATGGAAATTACAGAAGAAAAGATATGGGAAGTCCAAAGTGGATTTATGCCAGGAAGATCATGTACAGATCAGATATTTAGCCTAAGACAGATCACAGAAAAAAGCTTGAGAGTAGGAAAGAAAGTTTTCTGTGCATTTATTGACCTAGAGAAAGCATTTGACAAAGTAAATAGAAATAAAAAAAAAAACAAGGATAAAAAAGGATAAAAAGAAGGCGTAAAACAAGTATGCGTTATGTCCTCGTGGCTATTTATCATATTCATGTAGAAGTGTCTAAGAACTGCCCTCTTCGATGAAGAAGGTGTAGATCTCGAAACAGTCAAGGTACGTGGGTTAGCTTTCGCAGATGACAAGATTGTTATGGCAGAATCAATCGAAGACTTGCAAAGAATGTTGAATAAACTTAATACAAGCATGAAGAACATGGACCTCAAAATAAACGTAAATAAAACAAAAATCATGGTGTTTGAGGGAAAATGTGAGAAAACAATATGCAACATTGTCCTAAATGATGAGAGATTAGAACAAGTTGACAAGTCCGTATATCTAGGTAGTCTATTCACTAGCGACGGAAAAATAAATGGGGAGTTAAATAGGCGCATAAATAAGGGTAAGCAAGTTATCGGTAGAGCGCAGGGTCCATCCTAACAAATAAAAACATATCAAAAAAAGCTAAAATGGCCATACATAATTCTATATTCGTACCGACTGTACTATACGGTAGCGAGACATGGACCTGTCAAGAAAAGGACAGGAGTAAAATTAACGCGATCGGCATGAAACCTCTGCGCATAATATGCGGGAAAACACTGATGGACAAAGTCCGAAACGAGACAATCCTCAAAGACATATGGGTGTTGACATATGGGAAAGAAATCAGTTAAGATGGTTCGGACATCTTGAAAGAATGAAAGGTGAACGACTGACCAAACAAGTGTATAAAGGTAAAGTAAATGGCAGAATGCCCAGAGGTAGACCGCCGAAAGAATGGTTAGAATCTGTAAATGAGACATTAATCCGTAGAGACATAAGAAGCCATAGAAACACAAGAGCTTGCATGAAAAAATGCATGGACGTGAAGGAAGCTAGAGTATTATGCCTGGACAGAAAAGTGTGGCGACAAATAGTTTGTAAACAGAGTGACAGTAGAATGAATGACGCCTGAAACAAAGACCTTGGATACTAATGGGCCCAAGTGGGGAACCATACATAACAATTTTGCGAGGCTCTTCACTTGGGGTGATCGCTAGAGAGATTGATCAACAACCTGGGTCGGAGCAGTGTTGCGGAATAAACGTGTCATTTAAATAAATAACACGAGAATTCCAGATCAATCTAAAATATCTATACCTAACACTTAGATACCTATCTACCTCATACCTATATACCTACCTACTTTATACCTATATACCCATAACCGAGCAAGTCACGCCTACCCCGAAAGGGAAATGGCTTAATGGTATAATAATACTTTAGATCGTTGGAGATCAATTCATGGCGATATAAAAAAGTCCGACAAAAAATGAAATTTGTTAAATAAACAAGTTTTATATGATTAAAATCGTTCGCATGACGAATATTTTCACTTTTAAGAATTCCATCATTATTAATTAAATCTTGATACTTAATTATAAGTATAATTAAATATTTCAGTCTAAGATTTTTCATTTCCTCCTTGTTATAATTAATATTTTGGATGTAAATTTTAAACTACACACTTCAATGCTCTTAAACTTAAATTAAAAATATCTCAACTTTGAGCGCCTGAAATATTAAATTTGTATAGTTTCAGCGAAAAAGTAATGTAGCTTGAAAGTATTTTTAAAATTATGAAAAGTTTACTTTGAAATTGGTCAAAAAAGCATGTGTAAATTTTTTATTTTTAGGATTTAAAAATAAAATTTGAGACTGCTCAACACTCCTACATACAGGTTTAAAATTCACGTGGTTCAATTTTGAACGTTTATCTCCGGTGTTCACATTTTCAATATGTTTGAAAATGTTTTAAATGTTTTAAGATTTTTAAATTTTAGTATACAGATACTACGCGTCCTATCAAAAAGTGATTCATAACAAATTTGTAGATTTTTTTTGGGTGCATAATTTTTGTAAAATCACCTTTTTTTATCTTGCATGGTTCGACCACAAAATGGAATTTTTTGATTTTACATTATTTTTTGTTTGGTCAAAATTTGAATTTTAGATTTTTCAAGAAAATTCTGAAAGTTGTTATAATCAACTTGTAGGGTGTTCAAAAAGCAACGTTTTTCTTCTCTCGACTTTTTTTCATATCGTGCGCTGTTTGGCTAAAAATTTTCATTTTTGTTTGTTTTTTTGCAATTTGAAAATGCTGTAACCCTGATAATTTGCTTTATATCGAAAAAAGTCGTAAGGATAAATTGTTTGATTTTCCGAATACTAGGAATAGCCGTATATAGAATTTCCAAATCTTAAAAAAAAATGTTTTCAAAAGTTTTGAAAATGCTCTAACTTTTTTAATTTCTGCCCAAAATAACTAGATAACGAACTCGTCCTTTCTTTTTACGTCTTTCAAACGTGTGCCAAAGCTCAATCCAATCGGATGAGTCTTTCGAAAGTTATCGTGCCTATAGAGACAGACATACAGACAGACGGACACCTTCGTAAAAATCGTTTTTTCATTAGGATGATAATGTAATTAATAAATTACATTTTGAATACAAATCAAAAAAGGTTAAATTAATTATAACAGATAATTTTGTACGTTAAAAAAAAACTTTCGCTATACACGCGGTAGCATATTCTAGTTTTGAATACAATAATTTTCTAGATATAAAACGAACAATGCTTCTTATAGTTCTTACGTACATTTACTAGTTCCAGAGAATTTCCACATAATTCTAATATTGTATTTTCAAATATCATACATTTTGAGACAAAAGGGAAAATGGGGAAATCTTTTCGAAAATAGGAGAAAAAAATGTTATGACAAAAATAGAAAATACAGGCGAATATAGGGAATAGACTGTGATCCCTGCTATGAATGGCTACAGCTTCTTTGGAGTTTATTTTTTCAATTAGAATAAAGTTTCCTTGGATTTTAAATAGAAAGTTTCCCAGAGAAAACAAAATTTCCTCGAAAATTTCCAACTGCCTAGGAGTAAGCGGGAATTGGTTGGAACAGTTTAAGGTTCGGGAACAGGTGAAAATTCAAATTTTCCTATGATGGACTACAAATGACTACAGCTTCTTCGTAATTTATTTTTTCATGTAGGATAGACTTTCTTCGGATTTCTGATAGTTTCCTTCTTAGAGAGAACAGTATTTCTGGCTTCTTAGGAAAGAGAATTTTGTTGTAAAATTTTTAAGTTAGGATTTAGTTGAAAGTTCGGATTTTTCAATTATGACAATGATTTTTCAATGACTACATCTTTTTCGAAATTTATTTTTTCATTTAAAACAGAGTTTCCTTGAAATTAAAATAATAACTTTCCTGGAGAAAACAAAATTTCCAACTGCCTCTAGGACCAAGAGGAAATTGGTTGGAACAATTTAAGGTTCGGGACAGGTGAAAATTCAAATTTTCCGATGATGGACTACAAATAACTGCAGCTTCTTCGGAATTTATTTTTTCATGTAGGATAGACTTTCTTCGGATTTCTGATAGTTTCCTTCTGAGAGAGAACAGTATTTCTGGCTTCTTAGGAAAGAGAATTTTGTTGTAAAATTTTAAAGTTCGGATTTCGTAGAAAGTTCGGATTTTTCAATGATGGCAATGATTTTTCAATGTTGGCAATGATTTTTCAATGACTACATCTTTTTCTACATTTATTTTTTCATTTAAAACAGAGTTTCCTTGGATTTAAAATAATAACTTTCCTGCAGAAAACAAAAATTTCCAACGTCCTGAGAGCAACAGGAAACTGTTTAGAACA
Source organism: Andricus curvator (assembly GCA_932195095.1). Lineage (NCBI taxonomy): Eukaryota > Metazoa > Arthropoda > Insecta > Hymenoptera > Cynipidae > Andricus > Andricus curvator. The sequence goes on from CAKNYM010052644.1 coordinate 426,376, forward strand.
GTTTAAAGTTCAGGGTCGAGTGAAAATTCGAATTTTAAAATGATGGCCTACAAATAACTACAGCCTTTTCGAAATTTCTTTTTTCAATTCGAAGAGTTTATTTGAATTTCAGATACTTTCTAACAGAGAAAACATATTTCCCGCGTCGGAGCAACAGGGAATCTTTTAGAAAATTTTGAAGTTCGGCTTTAGGCGAATATTCGAATTTTCCAATAATGGTCAATAAATGGCTACATGTCCGGATTGATTTTGTCATTTATAACAGAGTTTCTTTGAATTTCAGATATTATCTTTCATCGAGAATACAAAATTTTCGACGTCCTGAGACCAACCAGGAATTGTTGGAAATAGTTTAAAGTTCGGATTTAGGTGAAAAAACAGGGTGGACGCAAAACTTCATTTTCAAAATTCTCTGACCAATATTATTTAAAGACCAGAATTCGAATTTCTCAAAATATTTTATAAAAATGTATTATTCTTGACGGTTGTGTAAGTGTTTATAGTTCCTCTTATGGAAATTCCCTGATTTTGACAAGCATTTTTTTCAAAATCTCTGACTTTTGCCTGACTTTTCCCTGACAAAAAAATTCCCTGGCTTTTCCATTATTTTCATGTTTCACCTGACCTGCGGTCACCCTGCTATAAGTTAATATCATTTACTTTGAGAAGAATATTTTAGTTACTAGATATTTTAGATTTAAAAAAATACTATATATTTTTTACATATTTTACAGATCACACTGCTCTTGTGATGATGAATTTCACGAATGCTTAAAACAAGCTCACTCTGGGGTTGCTACCAGCTTGGGAAGAACATATTTCAACATATTGAGGCCACAGTGTTTTAAGAAAGATTATCCAGCTACTTGTAAATTCAACGAAGTGTAATTATTTATTAAAATTTTTGTACACATTTCAATTTTACACATACTTCAATTTAATTTGTTTATCTAATTTCCAGAAGCCTCTCTGGCGTAAGATGCTTGGAATATGAAGAAGATACAACTAAGGAAGAATTTTGGCAATGGCGAGATGCGAAAAAATTCCCTGGTACAACGAAAAAACCAATTGAAAATTATCCTGATTATTCAGAATTCCCGTAGTTTAATGAATGCATGTAACACTCTATACTTTTTTTGTTGAATAAAGGAAATAGCTCAAATGAATTTACTTCAAAATTAACTTAAATACATTAAAATAGCGATTTTTAATCATTTATTAAAACTCAAACCGAGGCAATGCAAAAAAAACGCATAAACAATAAGTTTTCGAAAATGAGTTTATATATTTACTCAAAATTTATAAAAAATTAAAATTCACATACCTCTCAAAATGCGAATTATTTTTTAAAAAATGAGAAAGATACAAGGCTCGAAAGTGAAAAATTGCCATTTAAACAAATTTTTTAAACTTTCAAAACAATTATTTTCTCAAAAATCATTGAAAAACTAATAGCGTAAGAACTAATAGATGATTTTTCCTGAAAAAAAAACATTATTTTTAAATTATTTGAACAATTTGTTAAAAATTGCGAGACACGAAAACAACTAATACCGCTATTCGATTCAGCTAAAAAAATTACATAAAATCTATGTATTTCACCTTTTTATAGACTCAATTGGGGACATAATATAAATAAGCAATTAAATGGTATATAATTTATATTCATACTATTATAAAAAATTAGGTGGAGCCAAAAATTGCCCAATACACGGATTTGATGTAAATTTTTCTGTTATACCGTGACAACCTTCAATTGTAGAACTTAATTTTTTTAGTGGAAAACGTTTATCTATAAATTATTTACATTTATAATTCAAATACCACTTCAGTTTATTTAAGCTAATAATAAAAAAATGATCGAACACTGAGTATATCTTTCTTCAGAAAAACTAAATTTTTCCAAAAATATTTGGAATAAAATTCCGTTACTAATCCTAAATAACATTTTGTATTAATTATCTAATTTAATTTTTTGTTTTTTTGTATAACTTTTCAAGCGTAATACTGCTTTAAAGATTCTCAAATTCAATTAAACAGGACTTAAATCAGTATAATAACTATACGTAAATAATTTATAATGTGTTGGACTAAGAACAAAAAATTGTTTATAATGTTATAAACAAGTTAATGAACAAGTATCAGTTTTTCATGATTTGCAATGAATAGTTGTTGAAATTCATAGTTTTTGCATTAAATTTGAGAGAAATTAATGTACGATTACGATTTGTTAAAAATAGTCCCTCTTTTGCAATTATTTAAACAATCTTTGTAAACAAACACGCAGCTTGACAATATCTGAATGAACAGGCTCAATTTTTTCGCAGAATAAATTAAAAATGTATTTTCAATGATTCCTCGTTGTCATATGTTATAATTTGGAAAAAAATGTAATGATTTAAACAATGATTAACAAGATTCTACTGTTTTGTTGAAAGTCTGTCTTTTTGGGCTGAAAATTCAATACTATTTGGTCAAATATTAACTTTTTTTATGAAAGTTCATATTTTCCGGTTGAAAATTCAATTGTTTTGTAGAAAATTCGACTCTTTGGCATGAAAATTTCTCATTTTGGATGAGATTTTTTTCTTTATTGACTGAAAAATCTTTGTTGGTTGACAACTCGTCTTTTTGGTTTGAAAATTCATCTGTCGTCGTGGAAATGTCATCTTTTTTGGCTAAAAATGCAACTGCTTGGTTGAAAACACGTTGAAAACTAAACTTTTTTGTTCAAGGCTTTTCAACTATTTTGTTGAAAAATCGTCTTCTTTGTTTGAATTCAACTATTTTTGGTTTCAAATTAAATCTTTTATAGTTTGAAATATCAATTATTACATTTATCGTTGAAAATTCAACAATTTAGTTGAAAGTGGAACTATTTTGTTCAAAATTCATTTTTTTGATTGATGATTCATCATTTTAACTTAAGAAACTTTCTTTTTTTGTTGAATATTCAACTATTTTGTTGAAAATTCGTTTTTAACTTGTTGAAAATTAATTTCTTTAGTTAAAAATGTAACTACTTTCTTAAAAATTCGTTTTTTTTTAAATTAATTTTTTTCAACTGAAAATATAACTATTCCATGTTTTGTTGAAAATTTATCTTCTTTAGTTAAAAATTATGTTTCTTGTTGAAAATTAATATTTATGATTGAAAATTTATCTTTTCAGTTGAAAATTTATCATTATAGTTGAAAATAAACTTCTTTGATTAAAAATTGAACTATTTTGTTAAAAATTCGTCTTTTGTGGCAGAAAATTTATCTTCTTGGTTGAAAATTCATTTCTTTGGTTGAAGATTCCTCAGTTTAGTTGAAAATTCAACTTCTTAGTTGAAAGTAGATCTACTTAGTTAAAAAATAATTTTTTTCTTGTTGACGATTCATCATTTTAATTCCAAAAACTTTTTTTGTTGTTGAAAATTTAACTATTTTGTTGAAAATTCGTTTTTAATTGATAGAAAATTTATTTTTAAACTAAAAGTTTAACTATTCCATTTTTGGTTGAAAATTGATCTTTTTCAGTAGAAAATTCATGTCTTTTGTTGACAATTAATTTGTTTCGTTAAAAATGTAACTATTTTGTTAAAAAAATCGTCTTTTATGGTAGAACATTTATCTTCTTGTGAAAATTTCATCTTTTTGGTTGACAATTAATTTCTTTGGTTGAAAATTTAAATATTTAGTTGAAAATTCTTCTTTTCGGCTAGAAAATTAATCTTTTTAGCTGAATAATTATTTCTTTATTTAAGGATTCCTCATTTTAGTTGAAAATCGATTTCTTTGGTTAAAAATGTAACTATTTTGTCAAAAATTCATGTATTTTGTTGAAAAAATCACCTTTATGTGTAGAAATTAGAAAGTTAATCTGGTCCGTTGAAAATTTATCTTGTGGTTGAACATTAATTTCTTTGGTTGAAAATTTAACTTGAAAGGAAAATTGATAACGGCCAGGGAAAATGAAAAATGCCGCTTCATAGTACTATGGATGTATTTGCTATGGGTGTACTAATTTGTGCTCATTTTATGAGTATTTTTCTTCCTCATAGGTAAAAAATAAATTTGCTTTCTCATAACGGGAGGTTTTCTCTAAGAAAACAGAAAACACACACACACGGATATTTTTTTAAAATGTATTTTCGAGCTCCTGGGGTCAAACTATATCGAAATGTGTCAAAAAAGTAGATTTGAAAATTTAGGTCATTATAAACCTCCCTATGTGAGGAAACAATTGGTCAAGGAAAACTCAGAGAAAGTTAGGGAATTTCAAAATTTATATTTTGTAGCAACCCTGTTTTTTAAATAGCGCGCCTTAAATTAAATAGTATTAGGGGTGGGGGTAATTTGGGATTGAAGGGGGTGAGAAGTGGGATAATGTCCTGATTTTCCCACACTGTGTGGCGGTTCCGACTTCAGTGTCGAAGTACAGAATTTTTACGAGAGAAAATAAATAAAATAAGAAAAACAGTGGTCATTATATTAATCAAAAAATGAGAATTTTTCAAACAACAACAAAAATGGTTTCTTTGACTCTTTTATTTTTTGGTGAAAAATATGTGCTGGAAAACTGGTGAAACATTAAATTTGTAGGGGAAACCCCTTTTTAGGGTATCGTAGTCCCGGGCTGAAACCCTTATAGTTTCAGCCGGGTGTCCGACCGTCCGTCCGTCGTACAAAAGGGCATAAGCGCCAAAGTTTGAAATTACAAAGGGGTATAAGTGCCAACATTTATCAAACCAAAAGGCTATAAGCACCAACATTCGACACAGCAAAAGGACATAAGCGCCCAAGTTTGAAATTGCAAAAGGGTATAAGTGCCAACATTTATCAAACCAAAAGGGTATAAGCACCAACATTCGACACAGCAAAAGGGCATAAGCGCCAAAGTTTGAAATTCCGAAAGGGCATAAGTGGCAACATTCGGCAGAGCAAAAGGGTATAAGCGCCAAGTTTTGGAAATAAAAAGGGGATAAGCGAAAACATTTGGCACAGCAAAAAGGCATAAGCGCCGAAGTTTGAAATTCCAAAAGGGCATAAGCGCCAACATATGGCACGGAAAAAGGACATAAGCGCAAAATTTTGAAAATAAAAAAGGGCATAAGCGCCAACATTTGGCAAAGGAAAAGGGCATAAGCGCCAAAGTTAGAAATTCCAGAAAGGCATGAGCGTGAATATTTTGGAAATAAAAAAGGATATAAGCGCCAACATTTGGCACAGAAAAAGGGCATAAGCGACAACATTTGCCACAGCATAAGGACATAAGCATAAATATTTTAAAAATAAAAAAGGACATAAGAGACAACATTTGGCACAACAAAAGGGTATAAGCGCCAAATTTTGAAATTCCAGAAGGGCATAAGCGCCAACATTTGGCAAAGCAAAAGGACATAAACGGGAAAATTTGGCACAGAAAAGGGGCATAAGCGCCAAATTTTGGAAATGAAAAAGGGCATAAGCGACAACATTTTGCACATCAGAAAGGCATAACCGTCAATATTTTGGAAATAAAAAAGGACATAAGCGACAACATTTGGCACAGCAGAAAG
>CAKNYM010052644.1:431930-484551 GCA_932195095.1 Andricus curvator
TGGAAATAAAAAAGGACATAAGCGACAACATTTGGCACAGCAGAAAGGCATAAGCGTCAATTTTTTTGGAAATAAAAAAGGACATAAGCGCCAACATTTGGCACAGCAAAAGGGCATGCACCTAATTTTGAAAATCAAAAAGGACTTAAGCGACAACATTTGGCAAAACAAAAGGGGATAAGCGCTAAAGTTTGAAATTCCAAGAGGGTATAAGCGCCAACATTTGGCACAGTAAATGGGTATAAGCGCAAAAGTTTGAAATTCCGGAAGGGCACGACTTAATTAAGTTTTTTTCTAAGGAAAATAATTTTAAAAATTTGGTCAACAATTATTTTTTCATAAATTTTTTTTACATAATTTTTTTGAAACAATTTTTTTCTTCATAAAATTTTGTTCATACATGTTTTTTCAAACATTTTTTCCGAAATTTTTGTTCATAAAATTTTGTTCCTAAAATTTTTGTTCAAATAATTTTTTTTTAATAAAATTTTATTTCAAAAATTTTGTTTACAAAATAAAAAAATATTTTGTTTTAAGATTCTGTTAAGACTTAAATTAACGTCTTAATAGGTCTTATATTACAAACTTTTTATCAATTCCAATTTCCACCCTCCAATTTTAAGGTCCTTATCTGTTGTCGGTAGGGCAGTTAGTTTCTTTATCCAGAGTTTGAGATTTGACGTACGGGTATTAAGGCCCGCAGAAATATATCAAATAAGCCAGCGGCTAATCTACATTAATCACTTGACCAGATAGCAGACGTGACGTTTGGGATTATCATTTGCTGTCATTCCAGTTTATAAAACTAATTTTTTCTAAACAAGTAAATTTAGTTACCAAAAATGACCTCTTGCTTTGAAAACATACAAATTCCGTCATGCACGTGGTTCGAAGGAGGAGAAAAGAGAAATACAATAATTGCAATGCTTGCAGGAACCCTCGTAAGAAATTTCATTTGTTTACCTTAATCGACTCATGATAAATTTTCTAATTTCCTCATTGTAACTATAATATAAAATCAATAATCAATTAGATTTCTCTATTGCATAGTTCTATTTAGTAATTGATTTTTAATTTTTTTACTAAATAAAATATAAGAATTTAGTTGTCATAAAGAAAGCGAAAGAGGTTATGTATTTTTCTCGTATATTTGTAAATTGCAGAGCAAACACTTTGAACAATAATTTTAGTCTGATGAACGTTTCTTTAGCTTAATTAAGTATAGCTTATTTTAATCGAAAAAGGACTTGCTTGTAACAAAACCAAATAATAGAAATTAGAATTAATTTCACATTTTCCACATATTGTAAAAATAGAACCTTATTCATATCGGAAAAATTCTATATTTAATTTTTTTATCTGAAAACTTAACTGTTCAATATTTGGTGAAAAATTAATCTTGTTTGTTGAAAATTCATGTTTTTCGTTGAGGATTCAACCATTTTGTTAAAAATCCGCCTTTCTTCGTTGAATTCAACTAATTTGATTGAGAATAGGTATTTTTGGCAGAAAATTAATTTTTTTGGTTGAAAATTTATCTTTTTAAGTTAACATTCGGCAATTTGGTTGAATTTAAACTATTTGGTTGAAAGTTTGATTATTTTGTTGAAAATTGAACTAATGGTTAAATTCACCTTTTTTTTGTCGAAAATTCAACTGTTTTGTTAAAAAATCGCCTTTTTGGATTGAAAATTTAACAATTTTGTTTGAAACTTGTTTTTTTAATTCAAAAATAATTTGATTGTTTGAAAATATAAATATTCCATTGTTTATTTAGAATGTATCTGTTTGGTTAAGGATTCAACACATTTGTTAAAATTTCGTCTTTTTTCGTTGAATTCCACTGGTGGAAAATTAGTTTCTTTTTTTTTTGGAAAGTAATTTTTTTAACTGAAAATGTAACTATGCCATGTTTAGTTGAAAACGATTGTTTTTTTACTTGAAAATTCAGCTATTTGGTTGCAAATTCATGTATTTCATTGAAAATTGGTATTTCGTAGAAAATTAATCTTTTTGGTTGAAAATTCATCTTTGTAGGTTAGAAATTCCGCAATTTGCTTAAATTTCACCTATTTGGTTGAACGTTGAATTATTTTGTTGGAAATAAAATTATTTTGTTAAATTCATGTATTTTTGACGAAAATTCAACTGTTTTCTAAAAATTCTTACTTTTGGATTGAAAATTAATCTTTTATTGTAAAAAACTCATCTTTCTTATTTGAATATTTATCTTTCTTGGATGAAAATTAACTTTTCTGTTGAAAATTCAACTGTCTTCCAAACAAATTCGTCTTATTGGCTTGAAATTTAGCTATTCGGTTAAAAGTTCAATTATTTGTTGGAAATTCTTCTCTTTTGGTAAAAAAATTATTTTTTTTTAGATGAAAATTGAACAGAAGAAAAATCTATCCAATCATAAAAATTTTCAGATTACAAGGCTTAATTATAAAATCTTTTACTTTAAAAATTTTCCATTTTGGGTCCACATTTTCGACCGTACATTTTCAATTTAAAGCATTTTAAATTGCGGTTTTGAAGACTTCCAAAGATACGATCAGAGTTTGGATTTTTTTAAATCTTATAAATTCCTACAGAGAATTTATTACTCAGTTTATTCAAATGTTATTTGCATATTTTTGTGTTTTTCAGATTGTTAATTTAAACTTGTAGCGTTACAATTTTAATTGTTCCAATGACATCTTAACAATATTTAATTTAAAACGACTTGAAATAAAAATAATTTAACTTCTAATTTTAAAAGTCGTTAAAAATTCGTCCTTTTGGTTTCAAAATTAATCTTTTATTACGAAAAAAGTCATCTCTGTTCGTTGAATATTCATTCACCTTTCTTCGTTAAAAATTAACTTTTTTGTTGAAAATTCAACAGTCTTCGAAAAAATTCGTCTTTTTGGCTTGAAAATTTAACAATTTTGTTTGAAACTTGTTTTTTCAATTAAAAAATAATTTGTTTAATTTAAAATATAATTATTCCATTGTTTGTTGAAAATTTATCTCATTGGTTAAGGATGCAACTCTTTTGTTAAAATTTCGTCTTTTTTCGTTGAATTCCACTGGTGGAAAATTAGTTTCTTTTTTTTTAAAGTAATTTTTTTAATTGAAAATGTAACTATGCCATGTTTAGTTGAAAGCGTATGTTTTTTTACTTGAAAATTCAACTATTTGGTTGAAAATTCATGTATTTCATTGAAAATTGGTATTTCGTAGAAAATTAATCTTTTTGGTTGAAAATTCATCTTTGTAGGGTAGAAATTCGGCAATTTGCTTAAATTTCACCTATTTGGTTGAACGTTGAATTATTTTGTTGGAAATAAAACTTTTTTGTTAAATTCATCTATTTTTGTCGAAAATTCAACTGTTTTGTAAAAATTCTTCCTTTTAGATTGAAAATTAATCTTTTATTGTAAAAAAACTCATCTTTCTTATTTGAATATTTATCTTTCTTGGATGAAAATTAACTTTTCTGTTGAAAATTCAACTGTCTTCGAAAAAATTCGTCTTATTGGCTTGAAATTTAGCTATTTGGTTAAAAGTTCAATTATTTGTTGGAAATTCTTCTCTTTTGGTAAAAAAATTATTTTTTTTAGATGAAAATTGAACAGAAGAAAAATTTATCCAATCATAAAAATTTTCAGATTACAAGGCTTAACTATAAAATCTTTTACTTTAAAAATTTTCCATTTTGGGTCCACAGTTTCGAGCGTACATTTTCAATTCAAAGCATTTTAAATTGCGGTTTGGAAAACTTCCAAAGATACGATCAGAGTTTGGATTTTTTTAAATCTTATAAATTCCTACAGAGAATTTATTACTCAGTTTATTCAAATGTTATTTGCATATTTGTGTTTTTCAGATTGTTAATTTAAACTCTTAGCCTTACAATTTTAATTGTTTCAATGACATCTTAACAATAGTTAATTTCAAACGACTTGAAATAAAAATAATTTAACTTCTAATTTTAAAAGTCTTCATTTAAGAAAAATATGTAATCCTTCAAATTGTTCAATTGAAAAGTTTTATAAGCTTTCATTTTAGACGCATAAATTATTGAGCATTTGAATTCAACATTTCTGAATTAAAAATTTGTTAAGCTTCAATTTAATAAGTTTAAAATTCAAAATAGTTCCACTTGAGTGTTTTCATGTGAAGTTCAGTTTTGATTACATTAAATCAAAATTTTCATATATAAGAGTTCGAATTTTTAAATTTCGATAACCATCACAAATTTTTGCGAACCGGGAATAAACTGGGAATTTTTGCCCTGGATTAAAATGGCGTAAAACGTAATCGATTTAAACTATAATCTATTCCCATAAGGTTTACATTTTTTCCAAAAGAGATTGATACAAAAATTAACAATCTATCAATATTTTCACAATGCATATCAAATTATAAAATAATTATATTCCTCATCTCCTGATATTAACTTACTAAATGAAAATATTTTACAGTTTTTCACAGGATGGTGGCTCATTATTGATGCTCATGCTAAATTCCCCGACGAAATGTCTGGTGCTTACCACATTTGCGGAATATTTGGCACGATATCCCTTTTCATGTAAGTAAAATTTAAAAAAAATTAATATATCCTAATTGAAGGGTGTAATAATGCCGCAGATATTTCAAAAGATTATCTGTTTAAAAATCTTATAAAACCAGGTAATTTAGTTCTTGAAAATTGAAATTATTATTTGGGTCATTCAAAAATAAATAAAACTAGTTTGAATAATTTTAGGAAAAAGGTGGATGTGGATTTACACTCCTTAGTTGTATTTGATACAATTTTAAAATCTCTGAAAAAAAATAGTTTTTCTATGTTTTTAAGAATTAAAATAATACTACTGATGCTGGCATTTCAAATAAAAAACATTATTTTCAATGTTAAAATTCTAAACGTAGAAAAAACTGTTATTTTAACAATGTTGTTTGCAAATTGAATTTTTCCTTACTTTCGCTTCTTATCAGTTTTTGAAAAACGGTTGAATTTTAATCGATGATGGCTTATTTTTTCGGAAAGAACATTCTCTACAACTCTACTGTTTCCAATTTTGAAAATAAATTTTTCTATGACTGAAATGGTTAAAACAATTTTGTCAAAAGAACCAATTTTTAAAATAAATAACTATATTTCAAGATTATTTACTTATTTTTAAGAGAGAGTCTACACGTACCGAAAAAAGCCGGCTATTTGTACCGAAATTTCGGTACAAATCGCCTCTTTTCCAGCCCCCCTATTCGTATCAACAAAATCTGACTATTTGGACCGAAATTTCGGTACACGTAGCCGCGGCCTATTTTTAATATGTATTGGAAACAGTAGAATTGTAGGGAATGTCTTTCCCGAAAAATAAGCCGCGACTTATTAAAATTCAACTATTCTTAAAAATTGATAAGAAGCGACAGTAAGAAAAAATTTAATTACAATAACTATTGTCAAAATAAATGGTATTTTGTTTTAAGTTTTAGCATTTCTTCATTAAAAATGTTTTTGATTTGAAATGACATCACCAGGAATATTATTTTGATTCTTAAAATAATTCAAAATATTTATTTTAACAATGTTTTTTGCAAATTCAATTGTTTATTACTATCGCTTCTTATAAATTTTTGAAAAATAGGTGAATATTAAAAAATGATGGTTTATTTTTTCGGGAAAAACTTTCTTTACAATTCTACTGTTTCCAATTTTAAAAGTAAATTTTGCTGTGACTGAAATAGTTGAAACAATTTTTTTGACGGAACCAACTTTTTAAATAAGTAACTATATTTCAAGATTATTCACATATTTTCAAAATTAGAAACAGTACAGTTGTGGGGAATATTTTTCCCCGAAAAATAAGCCGCGATTTATTAAAATTCAACCATTTTAAAACATTGATAAGAAGCGACATTAAGAAAAGATTTAATTACATACAATAACTAGTGTTATAATATGTTTTTTTTAATGATAACACCAAGCATATTATTTTTATTCTTAAAATCATAATAAATAAATTATTTCAACAATGTTTTTTGCAAATTGAATTTTTCATTACTGTCGCTTATAAATTTTTGAAAAATTGTTGAATGTTAATAAATGATGGCTTTATTCGGAAAAACAATTCTCTACAACTCTACTGTTTCCAAGTTTGAAAGTAAATTTTTCTATGGCTGAAATCGTTATAGTTCAAGATTATGTACTTATTTTCAATGTTAGAAAACAGTAGAATTGTAGGGAATGTTTTTCCCGAAAAAAATAAGCCGCGATTGATTAAAATTCGACAATTTTTTAAAAATTGGTAAGAAGCGACAGTAGAAAATGCAGTTGCAATAACTAGTGTTAAAATAATTATTCTTCACCATACCTCAATCGATATGATGAAAAATTGTATGCATGACTCGGGCCGAGGCAACGATTTCGACCCTCGCCACGCAATATACTATTTCGTACATTTTAAACTTTTTTTTTTTAATAATATTTTTTCTTCCAGAAGACGTGACTGATAATATTATTCCAATTCTTAAAATCATAGAAAACTTTTTTTTCTGTAACCGATCATTTAAATATAAATTTTTTCAATTTAAATCCTTTAATTTAAAACATTTCTAATTTCAAGTGATTTAATTTTGAACGCTTCTAATTATGAAATTGTTTCATTTTTAATATATTCAACCAAAAAATTTGTTTAAATTGAAAGTCTTTCAACATTTTCAATTTTAAATCCTTCGATATTTTGAAAGGCTTCCAGTTTAAACTTATGTATTCTTGATGCCAAATTATTGAATCTGGAAGGTTTCCAATTTTCAATTGTTTATAATTTAGAAAGCTTGAATATTACCTACATGGTCAGAATTTTAAATTGTTCATTTAAAAAGAAAAATTAATTTTTGCCAAGTTTAATTCGAAGTTATTTTGCCCCTCGGAGGACTTTTATTAATTAAACCTAAAATGTCCTTCCTAAAAATCATCTAGAATACTTGATGTTTTAGAATTTAACAATTACTTTAGTTTAAAATAATTCGTATTTCATAAGATAAGTGTATTTTTTAAAGGGTCAATTCTGTAACAAATGCTCAAATGCGTGGTGATGCTTACAACGGAGGTTGTTTGGGAGCTAGAGGAGCCAGAGGTTGGCTCTTTATTGGATTCGTCATGGGCTTTGCGGCAGTCATTGCAGCCTGCTGGATTTTATTTGCAGATTTCGTCGCAGTCGGTTAGTACCATCAAAATAAATCAAATATTTACAGCACATGGCATATATCAAATAATTTCAGAGATCACAGTCGTTCCCCTATTCCTTTTCCCAGTTCTCGAAAACCTTTCCCCGTTTCCCATAATTTTATAGATTTTTTCGTCGCCAGATATACATTTAAAAATGTTATCGTTATTGGAATTATTCTCCTTGTACCGTAAACGAAATTCTCCTTTTATATTATCATGAAAAAAAAATATATATAGGGATCATTTCAAAACTTTAATTTTATTGAAAGCACATAGGAGTCGCAATTTATAGCCTTACTGGAGATCAGAATCATGTTGGGGCATATTACAATATTTATAATCGGCTCTCAAAAATGAATAGTTTTTATGCTCAAAATTACTGTACTTTAATCTCTTAATATGTGGGTGATTCAGAGGCGACGGAGCCCTAGAGGACACAGGGGCAATGCCCCCCCCCCCCCTAGAAATCGACCAGGGCGGGGAAAAGTATTGATTTGCCCCCCTCTGAAATCGAACGATTAAATTCATCGGATCGTTTAAATTTTTCCAAAATAGAAATGCTCATTTTGTTTGCCTATAGATCTGCGGCTAAGAAATTGTAGGAAAATTTCCGGCCATGGGACAATCAATTTTTATGATCCCCTTTATCCGATAACTAATACTCTATTCCACTGCACATTCATAAACGTAACATCATTCAAATTCTTGAACCCAGTCCTAAGCTTAGCTAGGATGGATACTGAAAATCTTTCAATTCTTTCTTTCTTTCTTTGTTCAATCTTTGAAATATATCCGAAATCTTTGAAATCTTTGGGAAATCATTGAAATCTTTGTGCACTCTTTGTAATCTATCTGAAATCTTTGTGATATAATTGAAATCTTTTTGACATATTATGAAATATGTATATGAAATATTTTTGACATATTGGGTAATTTTTGTCAAATTATTAAAAGTCTTTGGGAAATCATTGAAGTTTTTGTGAAGTCTTTGAAATCTACCCGAAATCTTTGGTAAACCGTTAAACCTTTGTGAAATCTTTTTAATCTATCCGAAATCTTTGTGAAATATTTGAAATCTTTGTGAAAACCTTGAAAAATCATTGAAATCTTTCTGGAATCTTTGGAAATATTTGAAATATTTTAAAATTATATTTGGTAATATTTTTGAAATCTTTGGGAAATCATTGAAGTCTTTGTTATGTCTTCTAAATCTATCCGAAATCTATAAAATAATTGGGGACTTATTGAAATCTTTGTGCAATTTTTTAAAAAGCCACCGAAAATTTTTTGCGAAATCATTGTGAAATCTTTGGAAACCTTTGAAATATTTTCAATATATTTGTTAATATTTGTGAAATTATTGAAATCTTTAGGAAATCATTGCGCACTCTTTAAAATCCATCTGAAATCTTTGTGAAATAATTGAAGTCTTTGTGAAATCTTTTAAATCTATCCGAAATCTTTGTGAAATATTTGAAATCTTTGTGAAATCCTTGAAAAATCATTGAAATTTTTCTGGAATCTTTGGAAATATTTTTAAATTATATTTGGTAATATTTGTGAAATTATTGAAATCTTTGGTAAATCATTGAACTCTATGTTATGTCTTCTAAATCTATCCGAAATCTATCAAATAATTGGGGACTCATTGAAATCTGTGTGCAATCTTTGAAATCTACCGAAAATTGTTTTCGAAATCTTTGGAAACCTTTGAAATATTTTTAATATATTTGGTAAAATTCAGTGAAATCATTGCGCACTCTTTAAAATCTATCTGAAATCTTTGTGAAATAATTGAAGTCTTTGTGAAATCGTTTAGGTCTATCCGAAATCTTCGCGAAATATTTTCAATCTTTGTGAAATCTTTAAAACATCATTAAGTTTTTGCGAAATATTTGAAATATTTTTGAAATATTTGGTAATATTTGTGAACTTATTGAAATCTTTGGGAAATCATTGAAGTCTTTGTAAAATCTTTTAAATCTATCCGAAATCTTTGTGAAATCATTAGTAAATGTTCAATCTTTGAAATCTATCTTAAATCTTTGTGAAATATTAGAAATCTTTGTGAAATCTCTTAAATCAATCTGAAATCTTTGATAAATAATTTCAGTCTTTGTCAAATCTTCATGGAATCTTTTTAATTTATCTGAAATCTTTGCGAAACCTGTGAAATCTTTGGGAAATCATGTGCAATCTTTGAAATCTTTCATTGTGAAGCCTTTAAAAATCTTTGCGAAATATTTCAAATATTTTTGCAATATTCGGTAATATTTGTGAAATTATTGAAATCTGTGTGCCATCTTTGAAATCTTTGTGAAATCTTTAACAATATGAATTTTCTACCTGTATTCATTATTTATTATTTGCTATTTATTGTTTATTTATCATTTATGTTCAATTTGTACATAGTATAATATTATTATTATACCATGTACAAATTGTACAATTCAATATTATAAGTCGATGCCCCTGCCCCCGCTAGAAAAAAAGGCTCCGCCGCTTCTGGGGTGATTTAGTTTGGACTTTATCGAAAAACAAAACAAAAAGTAAAAGTAGGCGCCAGGCGCGTACAAAAAAGGGTTTTGTAGCCTATTAAGATGTTAATTAAGTCTTATTAGAATATTAAAAAAAATGTAACAAATAATTTTTTTTTAATTCGAACCTCTTTGGAAAAACTTTCTTGGAAAAAATACGACGGACGAACGGATACCCGACCGAAACTATAAGCATAAGGGTTTCTGCCCGGGGCTACAAAACCATAAAAATTGAAGAAAACGGAAAAGGATACCTTTATATTTTCGAATTCTGCGGAAAAAATGCAAAAGAAACGTGCTACTTATAGTAAGCATCCAAATTCCAAATGGTCTTCTCTTTTGCCCGAGTTTCGGGCTTATTCTTTGATAAAATTAAGGCAAGGAAGGAAAGCCTTTTTTATCTTCAGATTTATTCGTTATGAAAATTAAAAACTGAAGAAATTATTTTTTTCTATGAAAAATTGCGCAGCGCGTCCTCTAAAGGATCTCAAGTTAATGATAAAATATTTTATTTTGTGATAGAAATAACAAAAATAATAAAAACATATTTAAAGGACAATTTTTATTTTTCGGAAATCATTTTTGCACCCTTGCAGTCAAAGATTACGGAATGCATGGGCCCAAACCTAATTCTCGAAAAGATGCAAACGACACTTCGAATAAAAATTTCTTATGATTTTTGGTAATCCTGTCTTACAATAAAAGGCTTAATTATTAATTAAACCCCATTTCAAAGTCTTTAACACGTCGAATTGGTTCACTATAATTTTGTGAAAAATCGCGAAAAAGTGTTTTTTGGCACATGGCCTTAATAATCTCAAAAATCTGAGGTGATAGACAGATTCCACTTTCGGATTCAGATTAAGCGACGAAAGTCTAAGGGATGACACATACATATTTAGAAAATTGACTTACAATTAATACAATATAACTATATAGAATTAAAGAAAAATACGACATTTCTTAAAACTTTTTCTTCTTTTCTATACGTAAAAATGCAGGGTGGCCGCAAAATTTCATTTTCAAAATTCTCTGACTTTTTCCTGACCATTAATATTCAAAGACCAGAATTGTATTCATGTAGCATTTATAACATATAATTTTTTATAAACACAATAGAACAATTTAAAATGTTCAAATTTGCTTATTTCAACTAAAAAAGATGACTTTCCTACCATAAAAGATGAATTTTCAATCCAAAAGCACGAATTTTCATCAAAACAGTTGAATTTTCCACCTACAAAGATGAATTTTCAACCAAATGGTCAAATTTTCAAACAAAAAATATTAAACTTCAACCAAAAACAGTTTCATTTTCAATTAAATAATTGAATTTTTTAGAAGACAGTTGAATTTTCAAAAAAAAAAATCAATTTTTAATCCAGAAAGACGAACTTATGTCCAAATAGACAAATGTTCAACAACACAGTTGAATTTTCGAACAAAAGAGATAGCTTTTTAAATTTGTGATAAAATAACTAAATTTTCAACAAAATAGTTGAATTTTTAACCAAATATTGGAGTTTTCTACCTACAAAAATGAATTTTTAACCAAATAGTCGAATTTAAGAATAAAAAAGATTAAAATTCACCCAAAAACAGTTGAATTCCCAACGCGAAAAGTTGCACTTTCAACTAAAAGATGAATTCTGAACGAAAAATATAATAGTTGATATTTCAGCAACAATAAATGAATTTTAAAGAAAATAGTTGAATTTTCAATCAAAGAGTTGGTTTGTCAACTAAAATGGTGAACTTTTAACAAAGTAGTTCAACTTTTAACCCAAAAGTTCAATTATCCAACCAAAAAGACGAATTTTTAACAAATAAAGCTTTTTCAGCCGAGAAATTTAAATAATGTCATCCAAATTGCTGAACTTTTAAGCCAAAAAATGAATTTTTTGTAAAACAGTCGAATTTTCCACCCGAAAATGTGAATTTTCAATAAAAAAATTAGTTTTCAACCAAATAATTGAATGTTTAACCAAATATGTAGTTACATTTTGAACAAAAAAAGAGGACATTTCAACCAAAAAAGACGAGTTTTTAACTAAAAACGATCAATTTTCAACCAAAAAAGGAAAAGTTACATTTTCAGTTAAAAAAATTAATTTTAAACAAAAAAGCGAATTTTCAACAAAATACTTCAATTTTCTACCAAGGAGATGAACCTTTAACCAGGAATATAGTAGTTACATTTTCAACTAAAATAAAATTCATTTAAAAAAAAAATAGTTTTCAACAAAGTAGTTAACCTTTTAACCAACGAGATGAATTTTCAACTAAAATGATGAATCTTCAACAAAGAAATGATTTTTAACAAAGTGGTTCAACATTCAATCAAGTAGCAATTCAATTTTTCAATTAGAAATTTAAAATAAAATTATAAATAAAAATAAAATAGAATTTTCAACCAAAAAATATTTCAGTTTAATTTTCGACATCAAAATATAAATTTTCATCGAAAAAATTAAAAATAAATGTACCAAAATAGTTGAATCGTCAGGAGAAAGAAATTGAAAAAATGAGATAGAAATAGAAATACAGGGCTAATAAATTAACATTTGAATATACATAGAGTTTTTTATACTCGAAATAAGACAATTTCAAATCAAAATTTACTATGCTTTACGGTTATTTAAATTGCCTCTTATAGAAATTCCCTGACTTTTGCAAGTTTTTTTTAAATCCCTGACTTTTCTCAGAACAATAAAATTCCCTGACTGTTCACTGATTTCCAGATTTTCCAGATGTTTTATCTTTCCTCTATTTTCCCACCTTTTCTTTAAGGAAATCTCCCCATTTACTAATGTTATCGTAACAATAACAAGCTGCCTGATTTCAATTTTCTTAAAATTTATTACAGAAGCCAAACACCACTGGCCAGGAGTAGGTCTCTTCCTGCAGAACGTCTTCATTTTCTTGGGCTCATTGACTTACAAGTTTGGACGATCCGAAGACAGTTGGAATTAATTTCATTCCACTAAAGTAATAAATAACTTTGTATTTATTCAAATACGAGACTAAGTTACCTAATGAAGGTTATTAATTATTATAAGTTTAAAATAAGTTCATACTTTATTACAAATGTATGTTATAAGAGTCATGAGTATTGAGATATAGTCATCCGCTTGTATAAAAATTAAATTTACGCTTTGTATATTCACATAAAATAAATTCTTTCAGTTCAAAAGTGTTATCAGCTTCACACACTACCTGCGAAAACATTTGAATTTCACTTTTCTAAAATTTTCAGACACTTATTTCATTCGCGTTTTATTCAACTATCCCAACTTTACTATTAAACTTTTTTTTTGAAAAATTAAAAGTTTGCAATTACAGGGTGGCCACTCAAACTTTAAAAAAATCAAGGCTATTTCGTGGTTTTCCCGGTTGAATTATAGTAAGAATTATTCAATACTAATTGATTTATTATATAAATTTTGAAAAGAATTTAACATTTTAGAACTCCAAGATTAAATATATAATTTAAATTATTTTAAAAGCGATTTCACACTTCACAGTCCAAAATGCTCTCAAAACAGGGAAAATAGGGCGATTTTTTAAGAATGGGGGAATACATTTTTTTAAATAACATCAATGTAGGTACCATGATCCTAAGATTTCAAGTAGAAATCTAGTGAATTTTCAACGAAATAGTGAATTTTTTAACCAAAAAAGATGCATTTTCAACAAAAGTGTTGATTTGTCTAGCTAAAAACTTGAAATTTTGAGAAAACTTTTTACTTTTGAACTAAAAGATAAATTTTCAACCAACTATTTGAATTTTCAACCAAAAAAAATCATTGTCAAACATATAGTTGCATTTACAACCAACTAATGGAAATTTCAAGCAAAAGAGACGAATCTTTAAGAAGACAATTGAATTTTCAACCAAGATGATTTTTTAGTAAAATAGTTGAATTTTCAACCTAATAGTAGAATTTGTAACCAAAAGAAAAGAATTCTGAACCAAAAATATAATATTAGACTTTTTAATGACAAATAATTCACTTTCAACTAAATAAGACGACTTTTCTACTTACAGATAAACTTTTAATCCAAAAGGACCAATTTTCTATTCGAAAAGACGAAAGTTCAATAAAAAAGTTTAATTTTCGACCAAAAAAGAGGACTTTTCGACACAAAATGAGTTTCCAATCCAAAAATATGAATTTGCTATAAAAAAGACAAATTTTCAACAAAAAAGATGAATTTTAGACAAAAAAAAAGATGACTTTTTAAGAAAGTAGTTGAATTTTCAACAAAATAATTAAATTATCAACGAAATAGTAAAATTCTTAACCAAAAGAGATGAATTATGAACCAAAAATATAATAGTACATTTTTCAATTGAAAAAAAATTATTTTTCAACCATAAAAGATGAATTTTCAACCAAAAAGATGATTTTTCTGCCAAAAGAAGAATTTTCAATCCGAAAGGACGGATTTTCTATAAAAAAAAGAAGAATTTTCAACAACAAAATGCCTTTTTAACAAAATAGTTGAATTTTGAACAAAATAATTGAATTTTCAACCAAATAGTAGAATTTTTAACCAAAGAGATTAATTCTGAATCAAAAATATAATAGTAGACTTTCCAAATCAAAAGAATAAACTTTCAACCAAACAAGATAAATTTTCAACCAAAAAATATGCTTTTTTTAACAAAATAGTTATAGTTTCAACCAAATAGTAGAATTTTCAACGAAAAAAGATGAATTCGGAACCAAAAATATAATAGTAGACTTTTAACATCAAAAGAATCAACTTTCATTTAAAAAAGATTAATTTCTTTACCAAAACAGATGCCTTTTTAACAAAATAGTTGAATTTTCAACCAAATAGAATTTTTCAAGAAAAAAAAATGAATTTCGAACCGAAAATATAATGGTTGACTTGGAAAATCAAAGAAGGCCTCTTAACTTATTTGAGCCCCCTAATTATCAGACCTTATTTTTTTTTTGTGTAATTGTAAACCACGTACTCCTCTTTGTTAGGGTCCGTAAGTTTTGACCCCCCCCCCCCCCTCCCCAACCCGCTATAGTTGAACCGAACCAAAACGACGAATTTTCGACAAAATACTTGAATCCTCAATAAAGAAAGATTTATCAGGGAAAAATTTGTTATTCAAAATGTTGAATTTTCCTAAAAATTTTAGGGTTGACAATTTAATTTTTGCATAGAAAATTCGTCTTTTTGTTTTGGAAATTCAACAATTTGGTAGAAAATTCAACTATGTGACAGAAAATTCTACTGTTTTGTAGAATATTTGTTTTTTAAATAGCAATTAATTTTTTTAATGAAAAATTAACTATTTCATTTTTGGTTAAAAAGTGATCTTTTTAGTTTAAAAATTCAACTGCTTGCTTGAAAATTGATGTAATTTGTGGAAAATTCGTCTTTTTGGTAGAAAAATAATTTTCTTGGTTGAAAATGAGACTATTTGGTTGAAAATGTATGTAATTTATTTTAAAAATTCGTGTTTTTTGGTAAAAAAATCTTCTTGGTTTAAAACGCAACTATTTGGATAAAAATTTATGTATGTATTTTGTTCAGAATTCGTCTTTTGGTTAAATTCAATTGTTTTTTATTTAAAATTAAAATCACTTTTGGTTGTAATATCAACTATTATGTTTTTTATTGAAAATTCATATTTTTGGGTTGAAAATTCAACTCCTTGGTTAAAAGTTCAACTAAGTTTCTTAAAAATTTAATTCGTTGGTTGAAAATTCATAATTTTAGTAAAACATTCATCTCTTTGACTGAAAACTGAAATTATGAATCTTCAACCAGAAAAATTAATTTTTAAGAAAGTAGTTCAACTTTCAAGCAAGGAGTTGAACTTTTAATAAAAAATATATTTTTTCAACCATATATCGTTGAATTTTTAAACTTAAAATATCAATTTTTAACCAACAAATGTAATAGTTAAATTTTCATTGAAAAAAATTAATATTTAATAAAAAACTAATCTTCTACGAAACAGTCGAATTTTCTACCACATAGTGGAATTTTCTATCAAATTGTTGAATTTCCAAGAGTAAAAGACGAATTTTCTAGTTAAATTTTCTACCCAAAAATATGAAATGTTAACAAAAATATTCATCTTCAACCAAATAGTTAAATTTTTAGTAAAAAAAAATTAATTTTCACGTCAAAAAAGGGAAGTTTCTACAAATTAATTCAATCTTCAACTAAAGAGATGACTTTTTTACTGAAGTTATGAATGTTCATCCAAAGAAATGAATTTTTAAGAAAGTACAAGTAGTTCAACTTGCAACCAAAGTGTTGAATTTTCAACCTAAAAAGATGAGTTTTCAATAAGAAATATCAAACAATTAAATTTAACAAAAGTGAAGAATTTTCAATAAAATGCATAAATTTGTAACCAAATAGTTGAATTTTTAACGAAGATTAATTCTCTACCAAAAAAGATGAATTTTCAACCAAATAATTGAATTTTTAGTCTAAAAACGAGAACCTTTCAACCAAAAATGGAATAGTAGAGTTTTCATTGAAACCCAAGAATTTTCAATTTAGAAAAGCGAATTTTTTACCAAAAAGTCGAATTTTTAACCCCAAAATATGAATATTCAGGAACAAAATTTCAATTTTCGACCAAATTGTTGAATTTTTAAACTAAAAAGATCAATTTTTAACGAAAAATTGTATGGTTAAATATTCATTCAAAAAAATTAATTTTAATTTTTAAAAAACGATCTTCTACAAAACAGTCGCGTTTTCATCTACATAGTTGAATTTTCTATTAAACTGTTTAATTTCAAATACAAAAGGACAAATTTAGTTACAACTTACAACAAATTAGTTCAATCTTCAACCAAAGAGATGAATTTTCTACTAAGGTTATGAATCTTCAACCAAAGAAATGAATTTTGAAGAAAGTACAAGTAGTTCAACTTGTAACCAATGAGTTGACTTTTCAACCTAAGAAATGAATTTTCAATAAAAAATATAATAGTTGATATTTCAACAGAAAAAAGATTTTATGTTTAAATAAAAAACAATTAAATTGACCCAAAAATGACGATTTTTCAATAAAATGCATACATTTTCAACCAAATAGTTGAATTTTCAAAGTAGATTAATTTTCTGCCAAAAAAGTTGAATTTTCAACCAAATAGTTGAATTTGTAGTCTAAGAAAAAGCACCTTTCAACCAAAAATGGAATAGTACAGTTTTATTTGAAAACAAATAATTTTCAATTTAGAAAAGCGAATTTTTTACATAAAAGTCGAATTTTCAACCCAAAAATATGAATTTTCAAGAAAATTTGAATTTTCTACCAAATTGCTGAATTCTTAAACTGAAAAGATCAATTTTTAACCAAACATTGAATTTGAAAGACAAATGTTCTATACAAAACTGTTACATTTTCTACCGATACAAAAAAAGCTCATCTTCAAACAAATAGTTAAATTTTCAGGTAAAAACTTTTATTTTTACCCCAAAAAAGGGAACTTTCAACAAATTAGTTCAATCTTCAACAAAAAGAGATGAATTTTCTACTAAAGTTATGAATCTTCAACCAAAGAAATGAATTTTTAAAAAAGTACAAGTAGTTCAACTTGTAACCAAGGAGTTGAATTTTCAACATAAAAAGATTAATTTTCAATAAGAAATATAATAGTTGATATTTCAACAGAAAAAAGATTTCAAGTTTAAATACAAAAATAATTAAATTAACCAAAATTGACGAATTTTCAATAAAATGCATACATTTTTCACCGAACAGTTTGAATTTTCAAAGAAGATTAATTTTCTGCCAACAAAGTTGAATTTTCATCCAAATAGTTGAATTTTTAGTCTAAGGAAGAGCACCTTTCAACCAAAAATGAAATAGTACAGTTTTCATTGGAAACAAATAATTTTCAATTTAGAAAAGCGACGTTTTTACAAAAAAGTTGAATTTTCAACTCAAAAATATGAATTTTCTACCAAATAGTTGAATTTTTAAACTAAAAAGATCAATTTTTAACTAAAAATTGAATTTGAAAGACAAATGTTCTATACAAAACTGTTAAATTTTCTACCCATACAAAAAAGCTCATCTTCAAACAAATAGTTACATTTTCAGGTAAAAACTTTTATTTTTACCCCAAAAAAAGGGAACTTACAACAAATTATTAGTTCAATCGACAACCAAAGAGATGAATTTTCTATTAAAGTTATGAATCTTCAACCAAAGAAATGAATTTTTAAGAAAGTACAAGTAGTTCAACTTGTAACCAAGGAGTTGAATTTTCAACGTAAAAAGATGAATTTTCAATAAAAAATATAAAGATATTTCAACAGAAAAAAGACTTCAAGTTTAAATTAAAAAATAATTAAATTAATAAAAAAATGACGAATTTCCAATAAAATGCATACATTTTTCACCAACCAGTTAAATTTTCAAAGAATAATTTTCTGCCAAAAAAATTGAATTTTCAACCAAATAGTTGAATTTTTAGTCTAAAAAAAGCACCTTTCAACCAAAAAGGGAATAGTACAGTTTTCATTAAAAAATAATTTTCAATTTAGAAAAGCGAGTTTTTTACATAAAAGTCGAATTTTCAATCCAAAAATATGAACAAAAAATTTTGAATTTTTGACAACATTTTTGAATTTTCAAGCCAAAAAGACGGATTTTCTACAAAACAGTTGAATATTCAATCTAAAAAGATAAATTTTTAACAAAAATTGTACCCCAGGTAAAAGGCCCTTCAAAAAATACTTACACACTTATAGTTACTATATACCACAATTGTTTCGGTGGGGGGGGGGGGGGCCCAAAAATGTCAGTAAACCCGTTACGTATTTTTTGAACGGCTCCTAAGCAGATAGAAAAATTATTACCTTATTATATTTTAAAAAAATCATTGTAAGAACCCCCCCCCCCCTTCGCAACCATTTGTTGAAGAAAATTCACAATCGCCCCATCCAACAAATTTTCTGGATCCGCCCTTTTGACTTATTTGAACGATCCAGCAACACAATTAAGCTTTAAATTCTTTAATATATAGTATAAAAAGAACATTCATTTTTTAACGAAACATCAACTTTAAAATCTTAAATATAAAATGATTCGATATTTTAACGGAATTATTTAGTAATCGCTGAGCACAATTCCAAACACATTTTTTTCGAAGAGCGAGACGATATTTATTGCAAAAGTAAAAACAAAACGAAAAATTACCGGTTTTAAAACAAATTACCGGCTACTTCCCGGCTTTTTCTCGATTAGTTAGTGGCCACGTTGCAAACAATACTGTTATGATTTCTACTGAAAAAAGCAATGCATTTATAAAAAACGTGCGATACTGAAATACAGAATAAAACGTGACATACTTTAAAACACATATCTGTGTCTTTACTGCTTTACAAAATGAAAAAAAAATCGATAAATCGAACCTAAACCCAGATTTATTATTTTTTATCAGATCATTTTCATTGTTGTACACATAGTTCTGATATTATCTGGACTTTGGATTTCATGCATGCAAATTTTCCTCCGTCATAAATAAAATAAAAAATTCCCCTCGCGAACCCCAAAAAAAAATGAAAAAAGGGATAAAGTTTATGATTAATCTAAAAATAGTTTCTAGTCTTTTCTTTTAGTTTACTTTCGCGACGTTTGTACTCTGTGTGTACATTTGTCAACGCGGACCAATTAGAGAGCCGCATCTGGTACGAAGCAGCCAATCAGGTTTTGCCACACAAACACATGTCCCTTTGCAGCCGACAGATTGTGAACACTGAACAGACGATTTTCTGTTTTCAGCTCAAGAAGTTTGTAATGCAATCCATTTGTTACTAATGGTGTGAAGGGGAGATTGTTTATCTTTGTTAATGCATTCTGGTAAAAGCGCAAAGGTAAGAAAAAATAATATATCATTGAGAGGAAATTGAACGCAGGCAAAAATCAATCCACCGGTATTATAACCAAGTTTGACAGCGTGACAGTTATTAACGTGTCGTGATTATATCGTTCATTCGCATTATTTCTGAGAAAGTTAATGACGATTTTTTCTCATTTTCAGGGAACGATGGAGTCCAAAAATATTTCCATTATTTTTTTGACATTATTTGCGGTCAGCTTCATATTTGGCCAATGCGATGGGCTCGCCGTTATGAGTGTTGATATTGGCAGTGAATGGTTTAAAGTGGCTATAGTGTCGGTAAGTGTTGCTAATTTTACTTACATTTAACTAATTTTAATACTAATTTCCAAAATTAAAAGTTTTACTTTGAAAAAGTTGTCTAGTTTTCGTAAAATTTGGAGTTCTCGCTCTTGAATTGCTGCGGCAAAACCATGCGGCAATTGACTTTTACCTCATTTATTATTCAATTTTACGATTATAATTGATGAATCTATCCTTTTTCTTAGGATTTATTTATGAATTTATCAGTATTGAGTGATTTGGAGAAGATTTTAATTTTTCTAATTGCATTGTGGAGCAGTTTGAGAGAATTGAAAAGTAGGGCAAATTTTTTATCCCTCCATTTTTTATTACGATTAGGCTCCATATGGTTTTAGATACATCGAAAACTAATTCATAATTGGAGAAAAAATTTATATTTTATTTATATTTATTTATATTTTATATATTTATTATATTTCAGAAATATGGCATTATATTTGGCACAAACGTCGGGAAACGTTTTCCAACATCGAAAACATTTTGAATTAAAACTGAATAAGTCCCGATAACATTGAAAGCACAATTCACTTGGTTAAAAAAAATATATTTTTAATAATATAGAATGTATTCAAATTGAAAAAGGTTACTAAATAGAATTGTGCTTTCAATATTATCGGGACTTATTCAGTTTTAATTCAAAATGTTTTCGAATGTTGTAAAACGTTATTACGTAATTACTTAAGTAATTACGAAACAGATATGGTAATTTTTATACAAAATATTTCGCTGACAAAAAGTAGCAACCACTTTCTTTTAATTCAGTTTTATACAAATAATTATTGAAAAAATTTTTGTTTTTAGTTGAAAATGAATTTATTAAACTGAAAATTGAACTATTTTGTTGAAACTTCGTTTTTTTAAATTGAAAATTAAGTTGTGGAAACAGAAAATTGAATTAATCCAGTCGAATATTCCATCTCTTTGATTGAAAATTAATTTTTCAAACTGAAAATGTAACTAATCAATTTTTGCTTGAAATTTTTTTTTTAGTTGAAAATTCGTCTTTTTTGGTAGAAGATTAATATTTTTGCTTAAAAATTCATCGTTTTGGTTTAAAGTTCAACTATTCCAGTGTAAAATTCATCGTTTTATTTAAAAATGAATTTTTTTAACTTGAAATAAATTTTTGGTTGAAAGTTTATCCTTTTTAGTTGAACATTTGTATTTTTTGGTGAAAAATTAAGCTTCTCGGTTGAAAATTTAACTGTTTACTTTAAAATTCAACTATTCAGGTTGAAAATTTATTTTTTTAACTGAAAATTTAACTAATTTTTGGTTGAAATATGATCTTTCTTAATGAAAAGTTCATGTACTTAGCTGTAAATTCGTCTTTTTTGTAAAATATTAATCTTCTTGGTTGAAAATTCAACTTTTTTAGTTCAAAATTCATCATTTTTAGTTGAAAAATCATCTTTTTAGTTTAAAATTCAACTATTCCAATTGAAAATTCATCATTTAACTATTTTGTTGAGAATCCGTTTTTATTTTTTGTTGAAAATTAATTTTTTTGATTGTAAATGTAACTATTTCAATTTTGATTGAAATTTCATCTTTTTTATTTGAAAATTCAACTATTTACTTGAAAATATAGATATTTGATTAAAAATTCATCTATATTGATGAAAATGCAATTATTTTTGACAATTGTGCATTTTTGTTGAATATTCGTCTTTTTTGGTTGAAGATTAATCTTCTGGGTTGAAAATTCACTTGTGTTTGAAAATTCAACTATTCCAGTTAAAAATTCATCATTTTAGTTAAAAATTTATCTTTTTATTTTAAAATTCAAGTATTCCATTTGAAAATTCATCATTTCAGTTGAAAGTTTATCACTGTGGTTTATTGTTTATCTATTTTGTTGAAAATCCGTTTTTTTTGTTGAAAATTAATTTTTTTGACTGCAAATTTAACTATTTCATTTTTGATTGATATTTCATCTTTTTTATGTGAAAATTCAACTATTTACTTGAAAATATATATATTTGGTTAAAAATTTATCTATATTGATGAAAATGGAATTATTTTTCAGAATTGTGCATTTTTTTGGAAAATTCCTCTTTTTTGGTTGAAGATTAATCTTCTGGGTTGAAAATTCATTTGTGTTTGAAAATTCAACTATTCCAGTTAAAAATTCATCATTTTAGTTAAAAATTTATCTTTTTATTTTAAAATTCATTATTTCAATTAAAAGTTTATCACTTTGGTTTATTATTTATCTATTTTGTTGAAAATTCGTTTTTATTTTTGGTTGAAAATTAATTTTTTTACTGAGCATTTAACTATTCCATTTTTTATTGAAAGTTCACCGTTTTTAGTTAAAAATTCGTCCTTTTTATTTGAAAATTAAGCCATTTGGTTAAAAATTCGTCTATATTGTTGAAAATGTATTATTATTACTTTCAATATTACACGGTTTTACACGGTTCCTGGAAAATATATTTTATTTAAAATATTAACATTTTAAATGTGCACTGAATTTTAAGTATATGACGATTTTTAAAAATGTTCTTAATTACTATTCAAATTCATGAACTTTAGGAACAAATTCAAGATAAATTATTTTTTTCGTTTTATATATTCATTTAATTAAAATATTTCGAGTGGAGAAAAAATGCGAAATACTTTAATGGCTTCTAACTATGAAAAATTATACCTGACAAAAACTTGGAATTGTCAGGGAATTTTTTCCATGATTTCAGTAGACACCTTGATCAGGAATATGTAAAAATCATTTCTCCTTTCACTGGAAAAAATTAATTTTAAAAATATGAGAGTAACAATTGAAAAAGGACCATCTTGTTATTTCCCCCTTCTACATATCAAATCTTTTCGCATCTTCAATCTAGAGTTCTTGGGGAACACATTTTTTTTCCTTAGCCAGTTGTCATTCTCATGTCTTCAAGAATTTTTTTATTGTGAGATAATATCAAGTTTTAAATATATATTTTTTTTTTCTAACAGCCGGGAGTTCCAATGGAAATAGCATTGAACAAGGAATCAAAGAGGAAAACTCCAGTGGTAATATCATTCCGGGATGGCGAGCGAACTTTCGGAGAGGATGCTCAAGTAGTAGGCCTTCGATTTCCCGAGAATAGCTTTTCCTACATCTTAGATTTGCTGGGAAAGTCTATCGATAATCCAATTGTACAACTGTACAAGAAACGTTTTCCATATCACGACATCGTCGAGGACGAAGAGCGCAATACGATAATGTTCCGAGTCAAAGGTAACGTTACATACACGCCGGAAGAGCTTCTCGCTCAAATTTTGCACACAGCCAAGGACGACGCTGAAAACTCCGCACGTCAGAAGATCAAGGAAGCCGTAATCACTGTTCCTGGTTTCTTCAACCAGGCCGAGAGAAAAGCTCTCCTGAAAGCTGCAGAACTTGCTGATCTGAAGGTACTCCAGCTCTTCAACGACTACTCAGCTGTTGCCTTGAATTATGGAATCTTCAACGGAAAGGACATCAACGATACAGCTCACTACATCATGTTCTACGACATGGGAGCCAGCAGTACAAGTGCCACGGTTGTGAGCTATCAGAACGCAAAGACGAAGGAAAGAGGATTTGTTGAAACTCATCCACAAGTCAGCATTATGGGTGTTGGTTACGATCGAACCCTTGGAGGTTTGGAGATGCAAATTAGGTTGCAGGAATACTTGGCAAAGGAATTCGACGCAATGAAGAAGACTCCGAATTCAGTCTTCAATAGTCCTCGAGCGATGGCGAAGCTTTTCAAGGAAGCTGGTCGTGTGAAGCTTATTCTCAGCGCCAATGCTGATCATTACGCACAAGTCGAGGGACTTCTGGATGACCAGGACTTCAAGGTACAAGTCACGAGAGAAAAGTTTGAAGAGTTGTGCGCCGATATATTCGAACGAGCTGTCGATCCTATCAAGGCTGCTTTGGAAACTTCGGGTGAGCTTACAAGATTGAAGAATCAAATCCAACCTTGGGAAAATCATTATTTCATTAGAGTTTTAATTTTATGATTTATTTTCAGCCTTGACAATGGATTTGATCTCTCAAGTGGTACTAGTTGGTGCTGGTACTCGAGTTCCAAAAATCCAGGAAAAGTTGTACGAGTATCTGAAGGTTGATTTGTCGAAAAACATCAACGCTGACGAAGCAGCGACTTTGGGTGCTGTCTACAAAGCAGCGGATCTTAGTCAAGGATTTAAAGTTAAGAAGTTCATAACAAAAGACGCTGTACTGTTTCCGATACAAGTTGTCTTCGACAGGACCGCTAACAACAAAGTCAAACAGGTAAGGTCTCTTACCCAAAACTAGTATTTAATCAATATCGGGGATCGCAGCCCAAAAACAGGGTGGCCGCTGGACCGGGAAGCCGGGAAATAACAGTGAATTTATTTTTTGACCGGGAATTTGACAAATTTTTAGAAAAAAAATCTGTCCAACTTTGATTACAACCGTTTTTTAAATAATTACTTAAATTGTTATCTTTTTCAATTATGATATTCAGTTTAGATTGCGTAATTCGAAAATCTTTCACTTTAAAAATGTTCCATTTTAGATTTTAATTTTTAAACGTACATTTTAATGAAAAGAATTTTAAAGTGCAGTTTTAGAGACTTGAACAATTAAAAATTAGAAGCGTTTGAAATCGAAGATTTTGGATAAAAAATATTTTTAGTTGGTGAACTGTGAATATAAATTGATTAATGATTTTTAAAATGGAATTGTACTTTCAGGATTAAAAAGTGAATAATAATTGATTTTACAAGACGATTCGGAATCAGTTCACAATTTTAGAATTTCCAGATTTTAACGTTAAAAATTAAATTGTTTCAATTGGAAAGTCTTATTAGTTAAACAAGTGTAAACGCCCGATTGAAACTATATAAACTATTTTCAACTTTAAAATAATATATTCATAATTAAAGGCTTTTATTAAATTTCAAATATTGTTTCAGTCTAAAATGTTGCATTTTTAAACCATTCAATTTGAAATTTTTTAATTAAGAAAAAGAACAATTACTTAATATTTAGAAATATCTATTAATTTTAAATCAGTAATTATAAATCAAATATTCAAAACTAAAAACAAAAAACTAAACTTTGATTGTTACATTTTTAATTGTTCTGTTTAAAAAAAAATTAATTTCTAAGTCAAATGGTTGAATTTTGATGTATAAATAACAATTGAACACATATTATTCTTTGAAAAAAATTCGAGTAAGTTGAAGTGATTTTTAGAAGTTTTGAAAAAATTCAAAATTATTTAAAAATTTGAAATGATTTCAAATAATTTAAACGAAGTGTCTACGTGTACCAAAAAATCCGGATATTCGTACCGAAATTTCGGTGCAAATAGCTCACGGCTAATTTAAAACAAAATATAGATTTTTGCAGATTTCAAACCAACAATTTAGAAGCTTTTTAAGAATATTGTCAAAGGCTTTAAAAGAATAAAAGACATTTCCTTAAGATTCCTAGGAAAATTGAAAATGATTTTTTATTTTGAAAAATTAATTTCAAGAGAATATTTACAAACATTTAGAAAGATTTACAAAATTGTCAAAAATGAATGTGAAAGATTTTAAGGAATTTTTTTTTATTTGGCAGGATTTTAAAAAAGATTTAGGAAAAATTCGAATCATTTTAAAAGATGTTTAGAAGTTCTGAAAAAATTTCAAAAATAATTTAAAATGTGAAAAAATGGAGATTTTGCAAAATTTTGAAAAAAAATTTTGAAGCATTTTAAGGATTTTAAAACTATTTAAAATAAAAATAATGTAACCTTTAATTTAAGACGTGTTTAGCCTATAAAAAAATGTAACTATTCATGTTTTAATAATCTAGCTTAAAATTGTTTAAAATTATATAATTTTGAAAATTTTTAAATTCAATGATTGAAAATAACTTGAAATCTTTAAAATCCTTCAAAATTTTGTATGTCCTTCATATCACTTGAAATGATTGAAATCCGTAAAAATTCCTTGGAATAAAATTTATTTTATTCCCTAAAGTTCCCTATAAATTCATTAGACCCCCCTAAAATACATTGCATTCTTTGAAAATCGTAAAAATCCCGTAAAATATTTGTAGAAATCATTTGAACTTTCATGAATGTGAATTAAATTAAATTTCTCTACCCCCCCCCCCCCAAGCCCGTTTAAATGAAATGAACGCGCGCAAAGCGGGCGTTCACGTCTCTGGATTTTTATTCTCTAGTATTAACAAAAAAATAAACTATTTAAAAATCTATATTATCAAATTTTCAAGTATTAGGAGTCCTAAAAATTTTTTTAACGTGTTAAATAATTTAAGAAATGATTAATTCTAATTAGTAAGATATGTTTAAAAAAACTCTTACTTTCGTAATTTTAATAGTTTTTACGTAACCGGAGATCTTAACTATTTCCATAAATATTTTTAGTCACATATTGTTAAATTTTAAATATCTATATTTTTAAAATCTTCAATTAAAATTGTTTACATATGAAAAATTTTTAAATAAAAAATACAATTCTTTTATTTTATTTTGGTCTCAAAGAAAAGCTTAGGTTTCTTCATTTAAGAATAAGTAAGAGAAGGAGGTTTGTTTAAATTTTAATTAATTAAATATTATATGGAATGTATATTTAAAGAAAAAATGTTTAACATCTACTAAAAACTGCGCTAATTTGGTCGAACTATCAAAAGCTGGTTTTTGATAGTGTTTGAAAATTATTTAAATTCTAGAACTTATTAAATTTGTGTCAAATCAAAAAATGTCATTAAGATCAGGTGTAAATCTGGTAATTCTTGTTCGAATTTGGTCTAATTGAACAATAATTGTTATAATATGTCCAACATAATGACAATCGTTATTTAAATTTCAACTAAAGAATCTTCAATGTGGACAGACAGACCATCCTTTTTTATTATAGTTAATTTTCAGAATATTTAATTTGTATAGATTCAACGAAAAAAATATTTTATCTTTAAAGTTTTATTTAAATCTTAAATAATTTAGTTTTAAATTAGACAAATATAAGAAACTTAAATTAATTATAATAGATAATTCTGTAAGTTGAAAAAAAAGCTTTCACTCATTGCGGTGACATATTCTATTTTTGAATAGAATAATTTTGTAGATGTAAAACGAACAAATGTATTTTCAAATATCGTATATTTAAAGAAAAAATGGGAAATTTTCAAAAATAGGGGAAAAATGGGAAACGCGGGGGAATAGGGGAAAGGCCGTGCATCCTGCTATACTGCGAAGGAGGTTTCAAATTTGTATTTTATATTTCAGGTGAAGAGAACGCTCTTCAATAAGATGAACGCATTTCCACAGAAAAAGATTCTCACGTTCAACAAACACACCGAAGATTTCGAATTCTACGTCAACTATGCCGATCTGGATCACCTGTCAAGTTTTGAAATTGCGTAAGTTTCCTAGTTGATTAAATTTTAATTATGAATTTTAGCATGCAGCAATTACAATGCAATTTCTCTAAATTTGATAGTGCTCTTGGAAACTTGAATATATCAGTTGTGAAGCTGAAGGGAGTCGCCGAGGCATTGGCAGAGCATTCGAAAGAAGGGGCTGAAAGCAAAGGCATCAAGGCTCACTTTGGCATGGACGAGAGTGGTATTCTGAATCTGGTCAACGTAGAATTGGTATCTGAGAAGACGAGTCTGGCTAGCGAAGAAGAAGGCACCTTCTCAAAATTAGGTTCGACTATCAGTAAATTCTTTGCAGGTTCGTCGCCTACAAAGTACAATATCTAAAAGCTTTCTCAGTGAACCGCAATCAGTATAGCACATTTTACATCATGTCTTATTTTGATTACAAATAATTATTTTAGGCTCGGAAGAAAAGGAGACTGTAGAAAAAGTGGAAGACCCTGTGAAAGAAGACATCAAACCCGTGCACGAGGACCCTGAATATCCAGGATTGAAGAAAGAAACCGATCAAAAGGAGAAGACAACGAACGAAACTAAGCCAGGTGATGAAAAGGCCACAAACAAGACAGAAAAGGTTGAGAAGAAACCTACTATTGTCACTATCAAGAAGCCAATCGAAACTGAAGAAATCAGATTTGGATCGCTGCCTCTCGAAGGAGAAAAGTTCGTGACTTCCCACGAGAAGTAAGTAAACCTTTTAGATCTTTTCCTTTAAAATTGTTTCTTACCGCTCTTGAGATTATTGAAAATCTGATACCAAATATAATTTTGATTACAGGATCGAGACATTGAACAAGCTCGATAGAGAGAGGACAAGACGTGAAACGGTTCTAAATAATCTAGAATCTTTTGTTATCGATGCACAGCAGAAGTTAGAATCCAAGGAGTACAAAAAAGCTACCACACCGGAAGAAGCTGAAAAGATTCTCGCAGCCTGTGTCGAGGTTTCCGAGTGGCTATATGAAGACGGATTTGAGGCGTCAGCTGAAGTTTTTGAAGAAAAGCTAGCGTCATTGAAAGCACTGACGAATGATCTCTTTGAGAGAGTTTTCGAGCACAAAGAGCGTCCTGAAGTACTTAAAGGAATGAAGTCCATGCTCAATGGAAGTTTAACTTTCTTGGACAACATGCGAAACTTGAATATGTCTAGTGAGATTTTCACTCCAGTTGAAATAGAGACGCTGGAGAAGACCATCAAGGAGACTCAGGTAAATATTTTTACATGGCAGGGCTCGGATTGGAGCCACTATTTACACTACTTGACACTTTTTTTGAAAGGTGTCACTATTTTGAAAAAATTCCACTGATGCCACCATTTCTTCACTTTCTTTCCCTTTAAAAATATTTTCGAACTTCTTCGCTGATTGGCTAAAATAACATGTCTACCATCCCAAGTACATAAATATATACCGGAAAATAGTTTTAAAGGCTAATATATAGAAAAATTAATTAAAAATATTTTTAAATCTTCTATTCTTTATATCTTGAAGAAAAATATTTTAAAATTGCATTATTTAATTCGTAATGCAGGTTGCACATTTTAAAGTCAAAAACTTACGAAATCGAATAATTTCAAATTTGATTATTAAAAAGTGAACAAATTCATATTTCAATCGTATTGTTTCGAAGTATAATTTCCAAATGAAAACATTTTGAATTAAATATCGTTCAAAAATAATTATATATCAAATTGAAATAGATTTAAAATGAGCAATTTGATTTAATCACATTCAAGAGTATAAACAAACTATCAAATAGGAAACGTTCAGAATTTAATAAAAAGCTTAGAATCGAACAATTTTAAAATAAATAAGTTCTAAATTTTAAAATATTTGAATGTTAATGACTTCAAGAATTAACGTTGCGAAACAAAAGCATTCATCTTTTATTAATATCAAATATTGAAAAGTTTTCTGTTTTTAAAGTATGTAGTTCAAATTATAAATCCTGCTCAATGATCAATAAGAATTCAAATAGAAAAAAATTAGAGTGTGAAAGAAAGTGAGTTTGAAATTAAACGGAAGAGAAAGAGGACATTTTCCGACTTTGCAAAAGTTAAATTTACACAAAAATACTAGAACCAGACTAGAACCTAGAAATGATTTAAATTTAAAAAAAACTTTAAATTAATTAAAAAATTTAATTTAGACAACTCAAGTTCAAAATGCATGTGTTTTTAAACTTGTTTGAAAATAATGCAAGTTTATGAGTTTAAAATTTAAAAAAATATATATTTTAGACGTTGATCAATTTATTTATAAATAATATAAATGTAGAAATTCGTGGGATATGAAAACTCTTAAAAATTACAATTATCGTGTTTGGTGAACATTTTTTAATTTGATTGAAATTAGCGAGGAAGGAATTAATTTTTAAAGATTTTTTTTTGTCTGCAAATATTTTTAATCAAAGTTTAATTAGTTTTATTGTAGGCGATTCTTCTTCTTTAATGATATTTTTATTTCGCCTAAAAGTCTAATTTTTGGTAATGGAATTGACAGCGTGATTTTTAGAATTTTTTAAAAATTGGTATAAGAAATTGAATTAAGAAGTTTTACAACTAAACTTTAAACGATATCAAAATAGCACTTCCATAAATTAGGTTTAGAATTTACACAATAAAATCTTATAGAAATTCAAAATACCTGCATTCAATGCAAAATTATCAACATAATTTTATGGAATTTATTTACAATGCTATTTTTCCCTTCAATTTTTGTATGCCTTAAAAACTTAAAAAAAATGTTTAACCAGTAATTTCATTTGTACAAATATAATTTGCAACTCCATAGGATCTAATTTTCTTTTTTTTAAAACAAAAATATTACAAATGGAGTTCTTGATCTGAAACTTTTACTTTGTATTAAAAAAAAATGAAATTTTTCGAAATGTGATGCGACTTATGTCACTTACGCGATTAAAAAAAATCATTCTAGTCGGTCCGAAGCCTGCGTAATTTATACTACTAGTTTATTATTAAAAAACAAATCATGACACTATTTTGATCTCTGAACTGAATAATAGCTTCGGCTTGTACATTTTCGACTTATGAAGAAAAATCTTTCAAAATTGTACTATTTTAATTTGTAACACATACTGCAAATTTTAAAGTCGAAAACATCTGAAATAGAATAATTTCATATTCAATTATTAAAAAGTGAACAAATTCATATTTCAATCGTATTGTTTCAAAGTATAATTTCCAAATGAAAACCTTAATTGTCGATATATTTTTAATTAAATATCGTTCAAAAATTAATTATATATCAAATTGAAAGACTTAAAGTCAGTATTTTGATTTAATCACATTCAAGATTATAAAATATCAAATCGGAAGCAATCAAAAATAAAAAAAGGTTAGTATCGAATAATTTAAAAATAAATAATTTCAAAATATAACAATATTTGAATGTGAATTAATTCTCAAGTTAACAGTGCTACATAAAAGCATTCATATTTGATTAATATAAAAAATTGCAAAGTTTTCTGTACTAGAATCTAGAAATTTATCAAATTGAAAAAAAACCTTTAAATTAATTAACAATTTTAATTCAGGCAAATTAAGCTTAAAATGCATGTAAACTATTAACTTTTTTTTTTTAATAATGCAATTTGATGAGTTTAAAATTTTAGGAAGAAATATTTTAGACGTGGATCGATTTATTTCCAAATAATATAAATGTAGAAATTTCTGAGATTTAAAAGCAAATCAAAATTAAATTTATCGTGTTTGGAGGAAATTTATCAATTTTATTGAAATTAGTGAAGTATAGGAATTAATTTTCTTTATCTTTTCGGTAATGGAATTGTCAGTGTCACAAAATTTCATCAAATGATAACAAAATATCAAAATTTCACTTTTATAGATTAAGTTTAGAATTTACAGCATAAAATCTTTTAGAAATTCAAAATACCTGCATGGGATGCATGAACATAATTTAATGAAATTTCTTTACAATGCTGTTTTTTTCTTTAAATTTTTTTATACCGCATAACTTTAAAAAGATAATAATTTTAACAAGTAACTTCATTTGTGCAAATATAATTTTCAAATCCGTAGAGTTTTAAGCTGGAAAGAAAAAAATTCAAGTTATCTGTTACTACATATGGTTTGTTATTTTATATATTTTTCTATACGTATAGCGTTTGATCTAATTTTCTTCTAAAAGCAAAAAAAAAATTACAATTTGCCGTTCCTAAAGAAAGAAATTTTTAAAAATTTAATGCAACTTATGCGATTTCAAAAAATATTCTAGTCGATCCGAAGTCTGTGTGATTTATATTATAAGTTTATTATTTTTTTAAATGCATGCAACTTTTTTGCTAGTATTTTTCCAAATATATGCCACTATAGACACTATTTTTGCTCTCTGAAGTGAATCCAAGCCCTGATATGAGAGATGGAAGTCTCCTTGAATTTTTTATGAGAACCTTGAATTTTAATTATTTTTTAATTCTTTGCTTATAAACCTTTAATTTTATTGAAGTGCGAAGAGTAATTTAAATCCTTTAGTCTAAAATAAATAAGGAACTTCTCGTTTAGAAGAAGAAATCTTTCTGTTGAAAACTCTTTAAAAATAAAGATATACTTTATCTTTTGTTGATTGTAGTTATAACTTATTTTCTGATACTGGAAAATTATTTGCCAAAAAAGATTGTAAATATTTTATAGACTGCAATAAACAAACTATAGTACTTTATATTTCATATCCAAACAATATAAAAAGTTTTTAATTTATTCTCCGCTGAACATAGAAATACACTTTTTAAATAACACTTATGGTCACTAAAAAATTATGAATTTGCTTATTTATGCTTCTGCTTTAATTAAAAATTATTCTCCAATAAAAAAATGCAATTGCTCATTTTCTTAAATGTAGCAAACTGTCATTTTATTGTTTCATCTACAGAAAAGGCGACCTGGGAAATAACTTGAATTTTGTTCTTAAGAGTCGCCAGACAACCTGTTGTTTCTTATGAGGTTTAATTTAAAAATATTTATTTTTCACAGGAATACTACGATACAGTAAAGCGCACACTTGCTGAAACTCCTTTGAATGCTCCTGTCCCATACAAAGTACGGGACATGGCCAACAAAATGGCACTGCTTGATCGAGAAGTCAAGTATCTGATCAACAAGGCAAAGATCTGGAAACCAAAGCAAGAACCAGCAGCGAATGCCACAGAGAGTGGTGCCGAGAATAAAACTAAAGGTTCCAGCGATTCTGGTTCTAAACCCCCTCCAAAAGCAGACTCTGAAAAGACTGAAAAATCCAAATCGATTCCAAAAAGCGAAAGCGAGGCGGGAGATTCGCAAGAAAAATTAGAATTAGAAGGTGGCGACTCAGCACAAAAGAAGGAGGATGTCAAAAAAGACAAACATCAAGAACTTTAGTCAATTGTTATTTTAAATAAGATCGGCGGGCCGTCAACTAGAAGATGATGAGACCGATCGTTGATCAGTTTTTTTACTCCTACATCCTTCGCATGATGGCTTTAAAAGGTCTAAAACCTTCTAAAATTGTCTAATGTTGATAAATTCGGAAAGGCCGAGCATAACCGCGAAAGAAATGTATGTACGTGTACAAACTTCAGTATGTCTTTTTAATTGTCCCGGGGGTTACATCGTTTTGATATTCGTTTTTCAGGTGCAGAGCACCTAAAAACGAGAATCGCATTTTCTTGACGGTTATATTTAGATAGATTTCGAAACGTGTTTGCGTGCAGCTTAGAGAAAATTATTCAATACAAGTCTTGCATAAAGAATGATGATTGCAATATAATGAAAACACATGTGTTGATTACTGAAGAGAGGAAAATTTCTGTTGAGTGTTTCGCATAATTATGAGATTAAGGAATTGCTTTTAAGCTTGGTTCGTGTAGATTTTCGAGTTTGTGGTTTTATTAAGTTACCTTATAAAGTGACATACATCGGGGGCTAATAAATAAAGTTTAAAACAAGGTGAGCAACCAATCTTGAGAGGTAGAACAATCATGAGCAGTCGATACAATCAGTATATTTGGATAAATCAATTTTGTGCTTTAAAAATGATCAGATGAAGAAATATTAAGTTTAATATGAAGCTAAACGAGGGTGAAACGATTATATTGCACTGGAAAATTTTTCCTCTCTCTAGTGAATTAACCCTTTCAGTGAAACAATGTTTGAGAGGGAGAAAATATTTTTCTGGTGCGAAAGAGTCGTGTAATAATCTGCAAAAAGATAGTAATACTTCGTATAGACTTCTTGTGCTTCGTAAGTGTCAAACTTTTGCTTCAATGTCAGTGAAATATTTCATTTATACATTTGTACTTTTTCTTAGTATAGTTCCTACAACTGAATGAATGTGGGGACGTCTACGAGCTTGTTAGACGTAAAAAATTAAGACTGTCTTTCAGAAAGAATCTTTACTGAAAGGGTTGAATGATAAACTGGTGTACAGAGGAACTATGCATCTAAGCAAGCTTTTATCATGAGGGATATATAGAAATCATGCCGCTCAAATTGTGAAATTAGTGTTCAGTACGGTGGTAAAAAGATGATCTTGTCACTATCCGACTACCCCTACTCTGTGATACAGCAGATTGCTATTAATTCCTTCTCTGAAAATCGCGAAATCATGCACTACATTTGTTATCTAGGATTAATTTCCGTCATTCCATAAATTCCTCTCATGATTTGAATTTTGTTATTTATTGATTGGGGTGAATAAAATTGTATTTATAGAAAAGAGAACGTTGATTTTTTTATTCCCTTCCACTTTGGATTATGGTTTATATTGAAATGCAGATTGCATTTTTGATTAAGGAGTTTAAGTTAATGAACGCACGTTTTATTAAATTTTTTTTAAATTTCGTGTTTTTACAACAGATGAAAAATTACAATTTTCAATATTTTTATTGTATTATTTAAATCTAGATAATTATTTTTGAAACCAGAACTTACCCCCTACGGTTTTTTCTACTTGTTCAATTTTACTTTTTGATAATTTAAAAAAAAATTCACTAATTTCAAATTTACTGAGTTCTGTAATGAATACTTTTTAGGGAGATAAATGGAACAATATAAGATTTAAAGCGTATTTAAATCAGTTCTTAATCTAATCCACCCTGTAAATATCGAATTGCTCCCGGTCTTTTTTACTATACTAAAAAAACGATTTTGAAAATATCCCAAAAATTGCTATTTGCTTCCGTTTTTCTTCCTAAGAGGTATTTATCTCGAAAAATATGGAAAATACCTCTAAAGTGTCGATTTTTTAAGTAAAATTGTTCATATTGGAAGATCAAGATTTAAAAAGGAGCTCTAATTCTTAATAGAACAAGCAAACATTAACTGTTTGTGGTAAGATTTGCTTTTTAAAAATAATTATTTAAATATAAACAATGCAATGAAAATAAAGAAAAATGGTCATTTTTAATTTATTGTAAAAATATACATTTTTAGTGTTATTTAACAATGAAGTTACTTTTGCTTATGTCAAATATAAACCGAAATACTCTTTTATCTCTGAGAAAAGAAAGATTACTTTTTATTTAAGATTTTAGGACTGCTTTTTGTTCATAATTTAGTTTCATAAAATTAAAAATTATTTATAAATCATTGTACTAAAAGTTTAGCAAATTGTATAGTCCTATTTGGTAGTAAATTATGGGGAAAATATTTGCCACTTTGACAAATATTTATATTAATGAAGAGGAGGGGGGGGGGGGATTTTTTACTTTTGAGCGGATACACTACCTGTTTTGGCTAGTTTGAACATTTTGAAACAAAAATAATAATATTTATTATTTCAAAACAATCGACGCAAAGGGCGTGAGAAATTCTACTAAAACTGCAGTCGAAAACATTATTTTTTTATCCCCTCTTCCACAGTAAATATTTGTCCAAATGGAAAATATTTTACCCATAAACTATCTTCCAATGTTTCAGTCCAAAATTTTTTTGTTAGAGCACTTTATAAATAATGCCCCACATATTTAAGCAATAGTAGAAATCACTTATAATAGTAACATCTACTGGTTGCACATTGAAAGTAAAATAATTTAGAAATATTTTTTATTGATGCTAAAATAAAATATGTACAAAAAACAGTCCTAAATAGTAAAAAATCATGAGTTTAAATCATTTATTTAAATTTAATGACGACTTACGGTGTATAAGAATTTTTTATTGCTGCGTAGCTTTCAGAGAATATTTGTATAAGTACCCTTTGTATAAGAACCCTTTCCATCAATGAAAAAATCGTTAACAATAACAAAAATATCATTTAATCAAGTAAAAAAAAGGATTTTTATTTTTTTTTCAAGTTTAATGACAATTTATTATGTATATCTACGGATTTTTGTATTGCTGTATAGTTATCGGAGGATAATCATAGTTGTAAATACTAATTTTTAGAACCATTTTCATTTATTAAAAAATTGATTTCGTACCAAAATAACAAAAAATTCGATATTATTCGTTATTCTAAGCTTTATTGTGGATGCGCGAACATAACATATATTTTTTTTATCTTAAACTTTTTGTAGGAAATCCGGGTACCAAACTACAATTTTTGGCCCTCCTCCGAATTTGAAAAAAAAATTCACACCGCCCTACTAGACAGTAAAATCAATTTTAGATGAGAGAAAAATTATCATTCGAAAATCTCAAATAAAAAAAGTGTTTATAGAGAAATATGGGAAAGACTGTTAAACACAATTTTATTCAAAAACG
Organism: Andricus curvator; assembly: GCA_932195095.1. Taxonomy (NCBI): domain Eukaryota; kingdom Metazoa; phylum Arthropoda; class Insecta; order Hymenoptera; family Cynipidae; genus Andricus; species Andricus curvator. The sequence goes on from CAKNYM010052644.1 coordinate 468,031, forward strand.
TAAAACCAGAGAGAAACTTTAAAACTAACTCAGAAAGGATAATGATTACTTCAAAATTTGTTCGGAAAATATTTCATATATCAATATTTCATTATTTCATATAGAGGCCCATGAACATTTTTTAAATAAAATAACTATAATAATTATTATATTTATTTTGAAAAATTGGTTATTAAAATTTTGGAGGCGCCTTTAAACACTGAAACTTCAAAGATTCCAAACACCATTTTTTTAATTCACCTTCTAATTTAAAATAAATCTTTTTTTTTGCGTTGCTAAACTTTTGTAGAAAATTAGTTTTCACTTTTTGACATCCAAATTTACATTTAAAAAAATATTTTCATGAAAACGTACATTTTTACTCTTTTTTGAAATATTCAATAAATTCAATTTTCTTAATTGAAGTTTTCAAACATTTATTTTACGCTCTTCAGTTTGAAAAAGATCAATTTCTAAATAATTTTATTTCCCCTTAAAATAGGCAACCATAGTACACTGCAGTGCGCACGATAACATTGTTGTTGACAGAATTCCGGTAAATTTTTCTCTGTATATAAAATTAATTTTTAAATTGTCAATGATTAAAAATAAAGAAAGATAAGAGTGAATGAAAAATAAAGTGAAGAATAGAGTACACATTATAAATAAATTGTGTGAATTATAATTTTGTGATGTTGACGGCGAAATATAGTCTCTTTGTATCATAACCTATAAAAATCACAAAAATATTGAATACGTGACGTACATCATATATTATCTCTGATAATACTAAACTTATAAAAGTATGGCATTAACTGTATAAATTAATTTTAATTAGAATAAAAAATAATATATAGAAGCAGCAATCAAGAAGAAAAATGGCTTGTCGACGGGCCCTGAATTTGTTGTTCAGGAGAAATCGTCCAATTCTGGTAAAGTATCATATCTCTGGTATTATTATAAAGTATGTATATGGGCAATTCATCGTAAAATAAGTTTTGGCAAATAAATAAATAGCGACACATACAGTACCGGCGGAAATTATCACACGCTTATTTTTTAAGCTGTTTATAAAGAAATTTGTTCCCTCACAATAATAGCACGAAATGTAATTAATCAAATTCTGTGTTTAATAAGCCCACGTTGCAGGCGCGCAAAATGTCAATTTAATAAAAAGATTGCAAAAGGAAATAAAAAATGGGAATTTTTTCAAAAAATTGGAATAATCAACATTTTTCAAAATTCTTCGGCTTTTTTTAAAGGCAATACGGCGTCTCTATAGTATTTTTCTAAATTGTTAAGATATTTTTAGCACTAGCCAACAAACGCGCGCGCGCGATTATAGAATATTTCCATATTTTAAGTACTTTATTGTATTGCACTGAAAAGGGCTAAATTAGTCAAACATACGTATTTTTAACAAGTTTGACTATTCTTCAAATCTTTTGAAACCTTTAAAAATTTCTTAAAATTCCTTGAAATCTTCTAAATGCTCATGAAATCCTATACATTTTTCTGAAACCCCATAAAATCACTTAAAATAATTTCAAATACTTCAAATTCTTTTTAACTACGACATATAATCAGTTGAAAGATTTTTAAAACTCGAGAAATTACATACATTTTTTTGAAATCATTTGAAATGCCTCAACATCTTTTAAACCTGTTGAAATTAAATTGAAATCCTTAGAGTTCCTCTGAAATCTTTTAAAATATTTTGCAATCCCTGAAAATCCTCTGAAATTCCGTAAAATTTATAGAAATTACTTGAAATCCTGTGAACCCCCTCGAATTCTTTTAAAATAACTTGAAAACTCTTCAGAAATCCCTTGAAATATTTTTAAATACTTCAACAATCCTTAAACTCCGTTAAAATACTTTGGTGTCTCTAGAAATCTCTTCAAATGCCTTAAAATCTTTTGAAATCACTTGAAATCCTAAAAAGTTTTGAAATCTGCCGTGAAATATTTTGGAAGCAAATTGAAAACTTTTACAAAATTGTTACAATCTCTCTAAATCCCTTGAAGTCCCCTAAAATTAGTTAAAATTCATCAAAAAATCTGTAAAATCCCTTAAAATCCTTTCCCAGGAATGAAATCTCAAAAGATTCTTGGAAATCTATTAAAATATTCTTAAATCACTTGAAATCCTTAGAAAATCTGTAAACTCCCTTGAAATCTGTTAAAGTTATACTTGCAATCCTTTTGGAATTGCTTTGAAATCTCTTAAATATTTTAAATTACTTCGAAAATACCTCAAATCTTCTTCAATACTTTTAAATTCCTGAAAATTCTTTGAAATCCATTAAAAAGGCTTTAAATATTTTTAAATCTTTAAAAAAAATCCCTTGACATCTTCTTAGATCTATTAAGAAAAAGAACATCATAGTCTCCAGAAAATACTTTAAATCGTTCTTGAAATCCTTTGAAATTCCTTTAAATGTCTTGAAATCTCTTGAAATTTTGTGAAATCTTTGAAATCTTAATGTGTGGTGTACAATCAAAATTTGAATGATCAACCTCTCAGTTTAAAGAATTAACGGCAATTAATTTTTTTTCATTTAATGAAATTAAATTTGATTCTCTTATCTAAGCAGATTATTTAAGATCTGTATTTGCAGTCATAATGAAGTACTTCGCCACCATAATGATTCCAAATTAATAATTTAATAATCAATAATCGCGCTATGCGCGCGATTATTGAATATTTCCATATTTTATGTACTTTATTGTATTGCACTGAAAAGGGCTAAATTAGTCAAACGACGTATTTTTAATAAGTTAAGTTTGACTATTCTTCAAATCTTTTGAAACCCTTACACATTTCTTAAAATTCCTTGAAATCTTTTAAAAGCTCATGAAATCCTATACATTTTTCTGAAACCCCATAAAATCACTTAAAATAATTTCAAATACTTTAAATTCTTTTTAACTACGTCCTATAATCAGTTGAAAGATTTTGAAAAATCGTGAAATCCCATACATTTTTTTGAAATCATTTGAAATGCCTGAACATTTTTTAAACCTGTTGAAATTAAATTGAAATCCGTAGAGTTCCACTGAAATCTTTTAAAATATTTTGCAATCCCTGAAAATCCTTAAAATGTATAAAAATTACTTGAAATCCTGTGAACCCCTCAAATTCTTTTAAAATAACTTGAAAACTCTTGGGAAATCCCTTGAAATATTTTGAAATACTTTAACAATCCTTAAACTGCGTTAAAATACTTTGGTGTCTCTCGAAATCTCTTCAAATGCCTTAAAATCTTTTGAAATCACTTGAAACCCTAAAAAGTTTGGAAATATGCCGTAAAATATTTTGGAAGCAAATTGTAAACTTTTACAAAATTGTTACAATCTCTCTAAATCCCTTGAAATCCCCTAAAATTAGTTGAAATTCATCAAAAAAATCTGTAAAATCCCTTTAAATCCTTTCCCAGGCATGAAATCTCAAAAGATTCTTGGAAATCTATTAAAATATTCTTGAATCACTTAAAATCCTTAGAAAATCTGTAAACTCCCTTGAAATCTGTTCAAGTTATACTTGCAATCCTTTTGGAATTGCTCTGAGATCTCTTAAATATTTTGAATTACTTCGAAAATACCTCAAATCTTTTTAAATACTTTTAAACTCCAGAAAATTCTTTGAAATCCATTCAAGAGGCTTTAAATATTTTTAAATCTTTAAAAATCCCTTGAAATCTTCTTAAATCTATTAAGAAAAAAACACCATAGTCTCTAGAAAATATTTTTATTAATATCTGGTGTACAATCAAAATTTGAATGATCAACCTCTCGGTTCAAAGAATTAACGGCAATTAATTTTTTTTTCATTTAATGAAATTAAGTTTGATTTCCTTAGCAGATGATTTAAGATCTGCATTTGCAGTCATAATGAAGTATTTCGCCACCATAACGATCACAAATTAAATTAACAGTTGTGAAGAAATTGGAAGTTAAAATGAGATCTATAATTTATTTAATTTGTTCAAACTAACTAGCCAGCAAACACACGCGCTATGCGCGCGATTATTGAATATTTCCATATTTTAAGTACTAAGTTTTATTGCACTGAAAAAGGTTAAATTAGTTAAACTGCTTATTTTTAATTAATTAAGCACTTTACTTATATGTTCTAATACTTGAAATATGGCAATATATCAAAAACTGCCTTAGTATTGAATGAGGGCATGACCACTTTTGAACTGAAGTTTCAAACCTCTAGAAATTTCTTAAAATGCCTTAAAATCTTCTGAAACATCATGTAATCTTATAAATTTCTCTGAAATCCCATAAAAGACCTTAAAAAATTCTCAAATACTTTGAAAAACTTCAAAATCATCTGTAATGCCTCACAATTATGTAAACCTGTTGAAATTACTTTAAATCCTCAAATGTCCTTTTGAAATATTTTTCGATCCCTATAAATCTTATAAAATTCCTTAAAATGTTGCTAAATTACTTGATTAAAAAATGGTGTGCAACCCCTTTAAAATATTTCGAAAATCCTTAAAATACTTTGGGGTCTCTAGAAATCTCTTAAAATCTTTTTAATGACTTGAAACCTTTAGAAGTTTTGAAATATTAGGGGAAATGTTAAAAGATTCTTGGGAATCTCTTGAAATAATCTTAAATACCTTGAAATCCTTCGAAAATCCCTACAATCTTTTAAAATACTTAGGAATTCCTTAAAGTTCTTTGAAATCCTTTGAAACCTTGGAGTGTTATTATATGCCTTGAAATATTTTGAAACTCATTGAAAATCTTTGAAAATCTTTGAAAATCGCTTGAAATTCATAAATATTCTGTGAAAATCTTTTAAATCTTTTAGAATTCTTTAGCCTCTAGAAATTAACTGAACTCGCTTGAAATCTTGTTTAAAAATCCCTTGAAATCTCATCACGTTCTTTTTAATCTCTTAAATTGGTCAAAAATCCTTTGACATTTCTTGGCATCTGCTAAAATCAGTTGAAATAATTAGAAATCCCTTGAAATATTTCGAAATACTTTGGAAACGTTGAATATTTTTAAACCTTCTCAAACCCCAAAGATACATTCTAAAATCTTTGAAATCTTTAGATATCTTTGAAATCTTACTATCTGGTGTACACTCAAAAGTCAAATGATCAACCCCTTGGTATTAAAGATATAACCACCAGCGACATTTTATTTGCATGAACGCATTTTCTCATTGATTTCAAGAAATAACTTTGCTAATATTCAGAATTAGAAAGGGGCCCGAAATTAGATTCTTCTTCAAAGATTAAGCTTCAATTGTCTATAAACAAAAATAGTTTGTAAACGTTTTTAGCAGTATCGAAGTAAAAAATGTTACCGTTACACCAGCGGTATGTAAATTTTGGGACAAACTTTACGATCTAATTACAATTTGTCCATGCTTCCTGCGTGATTTTTTAATAATTTAACTGGATTCTAGAATCATTTGTAGACCAAACACGTGATTTTCATATTCTTATCTCATAACACACACATCCAATCTAAAGGTTACTGCGAATTGCCCATTGCCCTATATATGTTAGTTGGAAATATTATTTTACAAAACAATTGATTTTTTTTGCTACAATAAATTGTTAACTAATTTCATTTTGTTTTTGTGTTTCAAAGTACAGTTTGCAATTGCCTCCTCGTTTATTCAGTATGATCCTTCCAAAAAACCGAACGCTGATGAAAAAGTTTGTTTGGAGCCACAAGACGTAAAAAACTTGTCTTTCGATTATATGATCAAGCAATCAGCAATTGAAGCTGCAAATAGTGCGTCAACAGCTTTAACTGTTACTTATACAGCAATAGAAGCAACCAGCAAAGAATATAGGTATATTGTAAATTACAGCTTTTTTTTAAACTCGTAAAAAAAATGAAAATTGCGGTGTTTGGCAGGAACGCGTTACCTGAAGCGTTACATTTTTTTAGTAACGTTAACGCCGTACTGTACCTTACGAAATTTGTTAATGGTATTTATATTTAATTACATGCCATGATAACCAATCAGGAAACATATTTTTATTATAGAAAACATAAATTCTTTACTAAAAAAAATATATTAGTTTGGAAACGTTCTTTTGGACAAGACGAAAACAACTCAAAATATTTAACAATCGGAAAATATTTTTTGTTCACTATTAAGATAGATATTTTTTGCATTCAAAAACTGAACAAAATTATTTATGTTAAAATTTTGCATTATTTACATTATATGTCTCAAATAAATTTCTTTTTTACTTTTCTTATTAAAATTAAAAAAGAATGTTTACGGAGCTTAGATAGTACCTGAAAATCCATAAAAATGGCAAAATCGAGAACATAATAAAATAAATTAAGTACATATTTAAAAAGCGCTTTCCAAACCTAAACAGATTTTTGATCTTTTTATCAGTGCTTATTAAAGAAATAAGTGAACAGACTATTTATTTTTAAAACATAAATTGACAAATACGCAAAGTGAAATAAATGGCTCGTTTCAGTTATTTTCGTAAAATTATCAATTTAATCAGCATTTGTTTATCGTCTTTTTCTGCTTATTCGGATTAATAATTTTTCCCCTCATTCAACAAATTTTATAAATCCCATAATTGGGATTTTTATATATCGTTCGAATTCATTTAAAATTAGGCAGGTTCTACTCTAGAAAACGCAAAATCTCTGTTTTGACGTCTATTTTTTAAAATCACAAATTTTATCTTTAAAATTCTATAGTTTTTGACTTAAGTTAGATATTTAGCTTTTCTTTTCGGATTCTGTCAATTTGCAAAAAAAAACCTACATTTATATTTTTTGCCATTTTTTTTTAATTTGGCCTTCTATAATTAAGACATCTTGTAACTTTTATGCAGACTAAGTCATTTTTGTATACAGGATAATTCTTTTAAATAAAATCAAATTATCGCATTTTTCTCGGAAACAATGAAAGATACAAACATATTTTAACAAAACAGTTTGTACATCTAATGATTCATCCCGCATAAAGCTGATAGAATGCCTTTCTTAAACATAAACTTTTTTAAAATGTTTCAAAAAATTAAAAAGGTGGTTTTTCAGAAAATCTTCTGTTAATATTTTCCAAATTCGAAGAAAAAAATACAGAAGATTTTCTGCAACACCCCACCATTCTTATTTTTTGCAATTAAAAAAAGAAAAAATTCTGCTAATATAAGGAAGGTATCCTATCAATAAAACTCACCAGAATCCATAAAGAAAATACGAATACCTGAATTAGGTCAAAAACAATAGAATTTAGAAAAAGTTGTGATTTTTAAAAAAATAGATGGTAAGACTCAAATATCCGTAACTTTGTGAATTTTTGAAAAATTGAAAGTATATGTCTCGTCTAACTTCCTCTAAATAATAACATATACTGTCCCACAGAGATTATGTGATTTGAAGTCTAGAACCAGAATTATTGTGTGAGTGATGAACTTTTTGAAAAACTAGTTTTATCAAAGGAAAAATAGATTCTATGCAAAGTTTTTGATTTAAAATTAATAATGGTGTAAAATAAAAACAGTTTACAGATTATTAATGTGACTTTTTTATTAAATTACATAAATTTAAATAAAATTTTGTAAGTTTGAAAATACTTTCAAATAAAAAAAAAACCATCTAAAGCTTGTGGGAATTTAAAATGACGTATTAAAAATGTTATGAAAAAAGTAACGGTAATGCGTTACAAATTTTAAAGAAGTAACGGTAACGTGAACGTGTGACTTTTGACTGGTAACGTGCCAAACACTGAGTAAATTGTTTAAGAGTAATCAATTTAAATTTAAAATATATTATTTATTGATTATATAGATAGCATCTGATTCGAATAAAATTTAAATTTATAGGAATCTGTTAGTGAATCTGATTTCCCTCTTACAAGAAACTCAAATGATGAAAGTAAGTGATTATCATTGGGATAGGATTGTTATCATACGATTGGAGATGCAAAAAAAGAAGCAAGCCCTTACTGTAAGAACTTATTTATATTATAATTTTTAACGTCTCAAACCTGAAAAAGTGTTCAAGTTATCGAAGTTTTAAAATTTTGAGATTCTAATACATATTTTAGACGGACACGCACTGCTCAGAACCAAGTTTCACTTTAAATGACTCAATATTTATTGTTTTTTATCAATTAATGCGATTTTTTTAAAGGAACAATTAATAATAAAATGAGCCCAGGATGAAGCCAATTTGTCTATTTTGTAAGTAAATATTGCAAAAATAGTGTAAATTTCAATGTGAACAGAAATTTCATTAGAAAGGAGTATAATTGTATTATTTCTAATTCAAAGCATTCAAAATTGAACAATTTTATTTTGAATTGATAAATCTCAAAATTGGATGATTTCAGATTCAAATTTCGGAAATAAGACGATTTCAAAAGGTTGAAAATTAAATATTTTCAAATTCAAAATTTGGAAATTGGATCATTTAAAATTTGAAGACATTGAAATTATACTATTTCCAATTAAAAGCGTTCAAAATTAAATTTGACGATTTAAAATTAAAAACTAAATTGAATCTATCAAAGTCAAAATTTCGCAAATTCTAAAATTTTAAATTATTATTACATAAAAACATACAATTTAACATTGAAGCTGATTTAGACCATTTTTTCTAAAATCAAAGATTGAGTGGAATTATTCTAAAAAAAATGTTCATAATAAATAGTACTTTTAAATGGGAAACATTAAAAATTCAATTATTTTAAGTAAATTTAAATTGCTTACAAAACTAAAAAAACTTTCAAAATCTAAAATTGTACCCATTCAAAATTAAATACATTATTCAATTACTAAGGAATCAATTTCAGATACTTTAATTTTTATCTATTTTGATTTTAAACAATAATTTTTTTAATTTTTTGATTCCAAATCTTTTAATTTTTAATACTTCCTTTAGAATTATTATTCTCTCTTGAAACTTTCTAGTCAAATTTTTTTCAATTTGAAATAATTTGTTTAAATCTTTAACTAAAAGTTGGAAAATGTTAAGCTTTTCAATTCGAAATTGCTTTATATTTACATCTAAAATTAGTAAATTTAAAGCTATCAAGACTTTTGGTATGAAATTTTGACAAATTTAATAGGAAAATTAACTGTCCTACAATTTTTAATATTTGAATTTGAAACACCATTGTGAAATTTGAAAACACCAAAAATTAAGAAGTTTCAAAACAAAGACTTTCGAATTTAAAATTAAAAATTTTTTAAAACTTCAATATCAAACTGTTTTAAAATTGCGCATTCAAAACTATAATATTAAATTGGAATTATAGAAATTTTAAAGATGATAAATATATTATTAATAAGTATCATATCATGTAGTATCCAGTGATATTCAAAGTGATTGGATATTTTTTTTTACTAAAAAATTTGATTTCTGTCAACAAAACTTACGGTCATTTTCGCCGTTTAAAATGGCAGAATTTTAAATTGTGTTATTTCAAAAGGGTCCTAAGGATTTTTTCCATATTCTGTAAAAATACTCAGGAGGCATCCCCAAAACATAATTTCTAGGGTACAATTTTTAGCCTGTTCTTTTAAGTAAAACATGCTTCAGAGCAAGCGTGCGGAGTGCGAGTAAAATATAAGGCCCGTGATACATTTAAAATTAAAGAAAAAATTAGAGTTGTAAAATATAAATTTTGTATGTGCCTCACAAGAAAACATTCACGTTTAATGTAGATATTTTTGCTTGTAACAATTTTGGTGCAACCTTGTCTAGAATCTGTTTAAAAAAATAAATTGACTTGGACAATTTTCAATTTACAGCAACTCGTTGGGTACATGGAATACGTGCAAAAAATGGCAGTAGCAGCTTCAGAAGTCAGTTTTCTATCTGGAATGGATAATTTGTCTACTACTCTTTGTCAGAGGATAGACGACGCAGTAAACAATGTTCAAAAAGAAGTTACACATAATCAAATGCTAGAAGAAGAATATACTACTGTGCAGCAACAGTGTATCGTCAAAAGTAAAGAAGAAGCCCCAGAAAGTAAAAGAATTATCTTGCAATAAAATTCTTTAGAAATAATTAAAAATTAACCTTATTTTTGTTATAATAACATTAATTTTTACAGCTGACGTAGAGTCTTCAATGAATAGTGACGAATCTTCAGAATCTGAAACACCTATAGTTCAAGAATTACTGTAAAATATAGCAAACCTGCCAATTGAGAATAAAATAAGCCAATATTGCTGAAATCAGTTGGATTTATTTAAAACTGACGGTTAAAAATTCACTGTATAACGTCAATCAGTAAATCCTCATGAAGAAAAAACAATTGTAAATATTTTCGGAGTGATATTTGTATCTTTTTAAAACACTGGAGAATTTAACATTGATTTTTAAAACATTGAATTAATATTATTTTAAATAAAATATTTCTAGGTTTTAGAATTTATGCATCTAACTGAATGGTTACTATATGTCGGCCGGGTACCATGACTAAACCCAAAGTTCTTGCTTCTGTCATTTTGTGTTCTTCTGAAAGATATTCTGTACATGAACCCAGAATAACATTTCCATCTCGGTCAGTGCATAAAAAAGCTCCAGTTAGAACTCGACCATCCGTCATTTTTATTCGAAGAAGACGATTCAGCCATCCCCTTAGTTTTTCTTTAGCTGGAGATTCTTCAGAAGCCTGGTAAAATTTTGAAAGTGTCAAACGTATGGTCAAGATATACCTAAATAGATAATGTACTATCAACTTTACAATCGAAAAGCAAAACTCTTCCTATTTGGAAATTAAAGAGCTTAAATCACTGATTAAAATATTGCAAATTTTTAATTTTCAAGAGCTTAAGTTGTTAAACATAATTTAGCCGGAGAACATAATTCAATTTTTAATCTTAAATTGCACCTGTGTTTACGCTACTGTAAAAAGTTCAATGATTACATTTCGATGTTTTAAATAATGTTTATTCTGATGAATTCATATCCGAAACTTTTGCCAGGGTTACTAGAAATTTAATTAGATGAATGCTAGAAACCTTCAGTTTTTGAGAATATAAACAGCATTCACGACATAATTTTTCGTCTGTTTCTTATGATATTTTATATTTTTTATACGTAGGGCTACCATACCCTAATTTACCTGAATAAAGTGAAAAAGTGATCAAGTTAAACCGTAAACATCACAAAAATTGCACAGTGAACTAATTAAAATTCGATTTAACTGATAGAAGTTTAAGGAAAATGACACGAATTCGATGAAATGCATAAAAACTTTAAAACTCTAATTTGTTTAATTGATTTCCGTTAAATTAGAATGAATTTAGAAGAACTCAAGGGGATTAAAAAAAAAGTGATAAAAATTCTAAGAATTAAAGGCAAAAGGTTAAGCATTTTAGAAAAAACCGCAATTTTCTAGCATTTATCTAAGAGAAGATAGTTATATACAATAATAAATTGTTTAAACAATTACTTTTGTTAACTTGCCTTAATTATTACCCCACTAAATGAAAAGTGAACAAAAAGTTAAAAATTTCAGAAAAAAACCGCAACTATCTGGCATTAATATAGATGAAGATAAGTTATAAACAATAATCAGTTGTTTATTGTTGTTGCTTAAACACTTACTTTTGCTGAATTAAATTATTTATTAAGTCAGTCCAAGTGAGAAATAGACAAACAGTTAAAAATTGCAGAAAAAAAACCGTAACTTTCTATTTACAATAGTGATAAATTGTTTAAACAATTATTTTTGTTAACTTGAATTAATTATTAGTATACTCTAATCGAAAAGTTTACAAAAAGTAAAAAATTTCTGAAAAAAACTTCAACTATCTAGTATTAATATAGAAGAAGGTAGCAATTCAAAGAGAATATTATTAACAATAATAATAATTCGTTTAAAAAATAATGTTTGTTAACATAAATTAACTGTTACCTCACTTTAATTGAAAATTGGACAAAAAGTCAAAATTTTTCGAAAAAACCACGACTTTCTATTTCTATTCTAAGAGAAAATTGCTAAAAGCAATAAATTGTTTAAACAATTTATGTAAACATATAATGACCAGCACAAAGTAGTATTTTATGTATTAGAAACAATCTGCATTTAAAAAACCGCAAAAAATCATAATTAGCACAAAAAAATCATAAAACCCATTTTTTCACATATGGGGTTTTTTGGGACCCTATAAAACAGACTCGATTCATTCATATGCATAAAAAATAAAAAATAAAATTTCCAATAAATTTTTGGACCACCCTATTGACCATTCTTGAACATTATTCGCCCTGGCGAAGTTAGGCGAAATGGAGCTTAACTTAAAATTTCAGGAATTAAAATGAATTGACTGACACTGAAATTAATTCGTGCTGACGTATTCAAATGAATTAGGACCCTTACATTTTTTCGCCGCATTCGGGCGAATAGCAAATTTTGAAGATTTAATTACTTATTTGCGAATTTATACGAATTTACACACTGATGTCATGGAGAATTTTAGCGTATTTTTCTCAATTCGCCCAAATCAGTTTATTTTCAATCGGTGACTGTCTCGCAGTTTTATGTATACGTTTCACTGATTTTTGTACAATGCCCCAGCAAAAAAAAGTATTGATACGAATTGGGGCGAATTAATATTTTTTGAATGCATGTGAATCTCGTTTTCTGATGTGTTGAAACGAATTGAGACGCGTTGGGGTGAATTCACCCTGCTGGAAGTAAACGGATTGAAATCTTATCCGTTTGTATCCGTTGGATATCCATCTATCCGTTTGAATAATAATCTTATCCGATGTAACTATCCATTTTAATCCTTCTGTATCCGCTCTTGTGTATCACTATCCGTTTTTATACTTATACGTTTCAATTCTTCATTTTTTATCCGGGACGCAATCCTTATCTATCGGCCAACTAGTTGGATTTGATCTTGTCACCTATCTCGGATTAAAAATGTATCCCTCTCATTCAGTGCTTATCCTCTTCAATCCTTTCTCTAAAAAATGTATTCTCTTACCGTTCTAATCCATGAATCTCTATCCGCAACCCTATCCTCGTCTATCCGAGACCTACTTTGACATTCCTCAATATCTATGACGGATAGGATACTCATACGTGCCAATCATTACCTGTCCTCTTTAATCCATTCTCCACAAAACATATTACTTATCCGTTCCAATCCATAATTTCCTATCCTTTTCTATCCGCGACCTAGTTTGACATTCCTTGTTAACTATCACGGATATAATACTTGTCCGTGCTAATCATGACTTATCCTCTTTAATCCTTTCTCCAAAGAAAGAATTGGCTATCCGTTCTAATCCACGATTTTCTATCCGTCACCCTATCTCTGTCTGTCCGCGAGCTACTTTAATTTTTCTAGTTATGTAACACGGATAGAATTTTAATCCGTGCCAATCATTACTTATTCTCTTTAATCCGTTCTCCACAATATAAATTAGAAAAATTATGGATTGAAACGAATAGGCAATATATTTATATTTCCGCTTCAATCCATAATCTTCTATCCGGCAACCTAATCTTTTCTATCCGCGACCTACTTAAACTTTCCCAGATATCAAGCACGGATACGACAATTATTCATGCCAGGCAATGCTTATCCGCATGAATCTTTTCTCCACAGAAATAATTGGCTATCCGTTCTAATCCATAATGTTCTATCCGTCAGCCTATTCTTATCTATCCGCGACCAACTTGATTTTTCTCGTTATGCAACACGGATAGAATCTTAATCCATTCCAATAATTACTTATCCCCTTTAATCCGTTCCCCGCAAAATATATTTACAATCCGAACGAATCCATGATTTTCTATCCTTCACCCTACCCTTTTCTATCGGCGACCTACTTTGACATTCCTCGTTAACTATCACGGATAGAATTCTTATCCATGTCAGTCAATATTTATCCTCATGAATCTTTTCTCCACAGAAAGAATTGACTATCCGTTCTAATCCATAATTTTCTATCCGTCACCCTATCTTTGTCTATCCGCGAGCTACTTTGCTTGTTCTCGTCATGTAACATGGATAGAATCTTAATCCGGGCCAATCATTTCTTATCATCCTCAATCCTTTCACCAAAAAATGTATTGCCTATCTGTTCAAATTCATAATTTTCTATCCGTCACCGCATTCTTTTCTATCCGCGTAGTACTTCGATTTTATCTCGTCACCTATCACGGATTGAAAAGGTATCCGTGACAAGCAATGTTTATCCTCTTCTATCCTTCTGTCAGACACCTAATCCTTGTCTGTCCGCGAACTACTTTGATTTTTATCATTATGTAACACTGATAGAATATTAATCCGTGCCAATCATTACTTATCCTTCTTCAATCATTATATAATACGAATTTGCATTATAGTTTTCACTGCAGATACATACGGATAAAATTTTTTTTGTTCAAACTGATATGCGAGGATAGAATATTATTAGTCCAATACAGATTAAAATGGATAGACGCGGATAGAGTATTACTAGTTGAAGACTGATTGAAACGGATAGCATATTTTTACTTGAAGACGGATTTAAACGGATAGATATGGATAGATTATTTTTAGTTGAAGATGGATGAAACGGATAAATGGGATACCATCTCACGGATAGATAAGGATAAAAAAGCTTGGACTGAAACTTATAGGGGCGGATTAAATTCCACTTCACGTATTGAAAATTATTCAAATGGATAAAGATTAAAAAATCTATCAAACGATGGAACATGATTGAAAAGGATGCAAAGTGCTCATTCAAATGGACGAAAATGTCTATCCGTTTGAATCCGTTAACAAGATCCGCAATTATCATCATTCATTACATCACTATCAGTATATTAAATAACATTAATACTTATATTTAAAAAATTCAATTATCAACAAGTAAAATTTACTTTAATTCGCCCTGACATACTGTAACGAACTGGAGTGCGACTTTTCATTTTCACAAAATTAAAATGCATTGACCAATGTTGAAGCATTTTTAATTGAACGAAATGTAGCATGGAAATATTATAATAAATTGATTGGATATAAACATTAGATATTAAACTACATAAGGAATAAAATAAATAGAAAATTACTGTAATTAGGGTAATTAGTAATAAAATAATTATTGTTATTTGCACATAAATAGATCTTTATCGTCAAGAAATTTTTTATGAACTAGGTTCTTTTCAATTGCAAATTTGATGTACTTTAATCAAAATTAAATACATATGTATCCCAAACAACCTAAGAAAAAAATAATTAGATAACGTACCTCTCCATTACCAACAGCAACATCTTCTTTCATGAATGTGGAGTTTGAAACTATGTCTTTCATGACGCATAAATATAAAAAAGTTTCAGAAAACTAAAGACTTACTATTTATTATATAAATTAAGATTTTAAAGGTGCTTCACATCTATAGCAGCTGATCTTTCAAAGCATTTCCAAGGTTTCAAACCGTTTTAAAGCTACATGAAAGCTTATACTCTGCTTATACATTTATAAGTTTAAGGTTATGTTATGATTTCAATTATTTGACTTTGACGACTTTGAAGCATTTGAAATACATATCAACATCTGTTAAAAATAGAGGTTACCCATTTGCCAAAGTGTGTGGTTAAGCCAGGAGGTTCGACAAGCAGGGAGGGGCTAACGGATGTGAGTCGAAAAGCTTCACTCAACAGCAGACAAAGTTTCAGAAACGTTCAAAACTTTAAAAATATGTATATTAAATTAATTTTGAAACGCTTTAAATTCCTAACATTTAAATTAAAAATATTGCATTTTCAACAAAATAGACCAATTTAAACCAAACAGTGAATGTTCAACCAAAAACATCAATTTTCAACAAAATACAGTCGAATTTCAATTTCGTATTAGGCATTTTCACTTCATAGTCAGCTAACTTCACTTCGTTGAATGCTCAGGGGAAAACAATGGACCAAATATACATAGGATCGGTCAATTTTTGCCCTATAAAATGGTAATAATTATTATTCATTACGAAGATATTACAAAAATAATGTTTTGTCCCATGCATTTGGTCCATTGTTTTCCCCTCAGCACTCAACGAAGCGAAGTTAGCGGATGGTTGCAGTGAAAATACCTAATTTTCATTTCAACCATCAGCTAACTTCACTTCGTTGAGTGATGAGGGGAAAACGGTAGGTATTTTCACTTCAACCACCAGCTAACTTCACTTCGTTGAGTGCTGAGGGGGAAAACAATGGACCAAATGCATACGATTCGGTCAATTTTTGCCCTATTTTGCTAATATCTTCGTAAAAACTAATTTTTTCTATATAAGTGTATTTGAGAAATAGTTTTCATTTTTTAAGAACTATTTAATGAAATAAAAATAAAAAAATAAAAAAAATAAAATGGTAATAATTATTATTCATTACGAAGATATTACAAAAATAAAGTTTTGTCCCATGCATTTGGTCCATTTGTTTTCCTCTCAACACTCAATGAAGTGAAGTTAGCTGGTGGTTGAAGTGAAAATACCTAATGGACCAAATGCATAGGACAACACCAGCCCTATGCATTGACGTTAGTTCACGTAGCTTCTTAGCGTAAG
>CAKNYM010052644.1:484951-519049 GCA_932195095.1 Andricus curvator
GAAGCAGTGGGAACTAACCGAAATACACGGGCGATGCATAGGGCTGGACAACACTTTATTTTTATAATATCTTCGTAATGAATAATAATAATTATCATGTTATTATTTCATTAAATAGTTCTCAATGAAAAATGTAATAGTTGATAGTTAAACAAACAAATAATTTTATTTTAAATTAAAAACAGTTACATTCAACTAAAAAAGGCGAATTCTAAACAAAATAGTTTAAATCCTCCACCAAAACCGACTAATATAAAAATCTGTAAATTTAGATCAGTTAACATTTTTACCAATTTCAATCAGTGACAGAATTCTAGCTATGAATCAATTATTTTCATTGATAAATTAGTAAGTTTGACTGATTTATCATTAAAAAATAGCTGATTCATAACTTGAATTTAGTCACTAATTGACATTACACTCGGACCCCGATTTAGTAACAGTGTCGGGAGTTACCTGCAAATAGCCTTGTTACTAAATCTGTGAAATCAAAACGTAAACAGTCAGGGCCGCATGAATCGTTTCCAATCGGAAAGCATAATATTGCGCAATATACTCGACTGAGTCCTCGCGCACTGCGGCCCTTCCCGGGCGAGAGTCGCAACCGTCTCTCGCCCTGCGCGCTGAGAAACTGCGCGGACCAGCAATTCTAGGAATTACTGAACCGCGGGGGTTACTTAATCGGGGACCGAGTGCAGTTAAAACTGTTATTTTTTCAAATCTATAGAGAACCAAACAGTTTCATTTTTAACTAAAAAAAAAATTAATTTCTATCAAAGGAGATTAAGTTTCAAACCCGAAATATGAATATTAAACAAAACAATTGAATTATCAAATAACAAAAACGATTTTTCAATCTAGAAATAACTAAAATTTCGACCATATTTTTGAATTTGCAAGCCAAAAAGACCAATTTTTTACAAAGCAGTCGAATTTTCTACCCGAAAATATTAATTTTCAGTAAAAAAATTAATTTAAAAAAAAGATTATTCAACAAAATAGTTAAATGCCTAACCAAAACAAATTGATTTTTAACCAAACAGATGCATTTTCAACCAAAAAAGATTAAGTTGCTAAACCAAAAGAGATGAATTTTCAAACAAAAAAATTTTTTTTTCAAGCAAATACACTGAACTCGGGATTCAAGCAACCTGGGTTTACGACGGTCCTAGAATTAAAGTCCTCGGGATTTTGGTGATGCGGGGACAGAGGGACCGAAAGAGAGGCGGTGCTCAGCCATGCGTGACCAACAGTAGCGTAGCGAAAAAGCGGGCAGAATCCTCAGCACGTTAGTTGCGTCAGCTGTTAGCATGCGTCCAAATCCAGGAAAAATACATAATTCACACGGCCCTGAATGTTTACGTTTAGATTCCCTGTATTTGAGTCGAAGGCCATTTTAAGCCATGTCCGAAACCGTACCTAAATGTAGAGTTCAGTGTAGTTGAATTTTCCTGGTTTATTTCTTGAGTGAAAAATCGTTTTGGGTTAAAAATTCAAATATTTTGTTCAAAATTTGTCTTTTTGATTTGGAAATTTACGTCTTTTAGTAGAAATTTCATCTTCATTGGGGGGGGGGGGGGGATAAAGTCTAGAGGGTAAAAAAGCCTTTTTTCAGCAATTTTTTCTGAAGCAATGGTAAAAGTTATTCATTGAAAGACTTTTGTACATATTTAAGTTACATTTAAAGAATATTTCATGAAATTTTAGTAAAAAAATATAAAAAATTGAGCCCCTGCTAAGAGATTTTCCGTGACGCCTTTGGAAAAAGATGCTTTCCGGTGCACAGGATAACTCCTCAACGGATCATCGGAAATCAAAAAAAAAAAAATATTTCGATAAATTAAATGAATGTCTATAACACAACGGTCTGTTTACATTTTTTTTTCTTTTTTTTTTTTGGTTTTGGCGGTCAAAATGTCTTTGACTTTGACCACTGTCTGCGTCTACTGTGCTCCGCTCGAGGGGCGGAGACTTACAGCTCTGTAACTTGGCAAGTTTAGCTCCGATCGACTTAAAATTTTGAGGGAATATATTTGAAATGCTATACTACGAGAAAATTGAGAGAAAAAAAATCGATTTTTTTCCCTCCAGACTTTAACCCCCCCCCCCCCCCCTAATTAAAAATGCAATAGTCTGTTTCACTTTAAATTCATCTATTTAGTTGGAAAATGCAATATTTTTATGATTTGAAATGTCAGGACTTTAAAGCGTTTCAAAATGAATTTAATATCTTGTGAAACTTTCAATATTATCTGAAACTTTGGTTTGATGAAACGTTTCATTGTTTCATGAAACTTTAATTGTTTCAGTGAAACGTTTCACTGACTCACATCCCTAAAAATCCGACATAAATTTGTTCATTTTATACGATTTTATATAGGTTTTTTTTTTACGTAAAATGCGTCTTTACATATACACCATATACACTATGAACTTTTTGGAGGGGACGTGAAGTTGCGCCGTAGACATGTACGCATCAATAAGTAATGGCGGGTTTTTTTAATCTGCGCACCATCTGCGCAAACGACAAAAACTATCAGGATGACTAATGGTGGGAGCACCAAATAAGGGCAAGTTTAATATTTCGTGGTTCATAGAAACGAGGTCTGACTGTAACGTATAATACGTTTCCTGACTGATTTTAAGTAAGGAACCTCGAATGACGCGTCACGTCACTGAACAACTCTGGGCATGGATGGGTAGGTCAATCGACGCACCTATAGGACGCAACGTACGCAACTTATTTTCGAATATCTATGGACCCTGTCAAGCAATGACAATCGATGAAAATTGAAATGTCAAACGTGATGTAAAATTCGAATTATCATAGCTAAAAAAGTGAATTGAAGATAAATTCCTTTGCATCAAAATCTAAAAATGCACGACGCTTATGAAGCTACAGCAATATTGAAGTTAACTGTTCAAATTGAGTCGATAGCAGCTTATGGTAAGTTTATAACCTCACTTATTAACGTTACGTAGTAGCGAATAACTTACAGAAATTTGACAAACAGAAAAAGTAAAATTCGAATTTTCGAGCATTTTTTGTAACATTTTAAAACTACATGAAAATAATTATTTATTCCTGAATTTTAAACGCTACGCTCATTTGAAATTCTCTAATTTATAAAGTTTCATTGAAATTATTCTTTAAATATTTTCAGTTTTAAATTATTCCCAATTATAGAGGTTTTAAATTGGAGGTTATTTAATTCTAAACAATTCACATAAAGAAGAGAGTCTCTAATGTTTATATCTTAAACTGCGATTTTGAATGTTCTGCATTGACAGTCTAACAATTATTAAGAGACTTTCTTTTTAAAAATGTACTATTCTGAATTATTTAAATTATAACGAAGTCATTTTTTATTTTATTAACATGATATTATTCCAATTCCAACCGTTTCTATTTTTAAATGATTTAGTTATAAAGGATTTAAATTGAAAATTGTACATTTTTGAACAATTTAAATTTAAAATAAAAGAATGTCGAATGTTTAAATTCTAAATCCAAATTTGAATGAATTTATTTATACGATAAATGACTTAACTGTAATGGTTAACTCTGATTGTGTCAAATTTGAAAGCGTTTTAATTAGTTTTTTCCAACAAACTTGAAAATTTTCAAAGTTTAACTAAACATTTACGTTAAAAAATCTATTGCAACTTAAAGCGTCTAAATTTCCAAACGATAAAAATTCACAATTATAGAATTTCAAATCAGAAACCACCCAAATTGACCACTTTATTTCGAGGCCCGCAAGAAACACTTTTACTACTACAAATTCATTATGAACAATATGCAGGCTTGTGCGATTCAATTTGAAAATAATGATTAATTCCTGAATTTTAAACGCTACGCTAATTTGAAATTCTCTAATTTATAAAGTTTCATTGAAATTATCCTTCAAATGTTTTCAGTTTAGAATTGTTTCCATTTATAGAGGCTTTAAATGGGAAGTTATTTAATTCTGAACAATTCACATAAAGAAGAGAGTCTCTAATGTTTATATCTTAAACTGCGATTTTGAGTGTTCTGCGTTGATAGTCTAACAATTATTAAGAGACTTTCTTTTTAAAAATGTACTATTTTGAATTATTTAAATTACAACGAAGTCATTTTTTATTCTATTAACATGACATTAATCCAATTTCAACCGTTTCTATTTCAAAATTATTTAGTTATAAAGGATTTTAATTGAAAATTGTACACTTTTGAACAATTTAAATTTAAAATAAAAGAATGGCGAATGTATAAATTCTAAATCCAAATTTTTGTTAACTGAATTTATTTATCCGATAAATGACTTAACTGTAATGGTTAACTCTACGGGTTAACTCTGATGGTGTCAAATTTGGAAGCGTTTTAATTTGTTTTTTCCAAAAAACTTGAAAATTTTTAAAGGTTAACTAAACATTTACGTTAAAAAATCTGTTACAACTTAAAGCGTCTAAATTTCCAAACGATAAACATTCAAAATTATACAATTGCAAAGCAGAAACGACCCAAATTGACCACTTTATTTAGAGGCTCTCAAAAAACACTTTTACTACTACAAATTTATAATTAAAAATATGCATGCTTGAGCGATTCAACATGAAAATAATGATTTGTTCCTAAATTGTAAATGCTAGGCTAAATTAAAATTCTCTAATTTATAAAGTTTCGTTGAAATTATTCTTAAAATGTTTTCAGTTTAAAATTGTTTCCATTTATAGATGTTTAAAATGGAAATTTTTTAATTCTGAACAATTCATATAAAGAAGAGAGTCTCTAATGTTTAAATCTTAATCTTGAGTGTTCTGCATTATTAGTCTAACAATTATTAAGAGACTTTCTTTTTAAAAATGTACTATTTTGAATTATTTAAATTATAACGAAGTCATTTTTTATTTTATTAACATGACATTATTCCAATTCCAACCGTTTCTATTTTTAAATTATTTAGTTATAAAGGATTTAAATTGAAAATTGTACATTTTTGAATAATTTAAATTTAAAATAAAAGAATGTCGAATGTTTAAATTCTAAATCCAATTTTTTTTAAACTGAATTTATTTATCCGATAAATGACTTAACTGTAATGGTTAACTCTGATTGTGTCAAATTTGAAAGCGTTTTAATTAGTTTTTTCCAAAAAACTTGAAAATTTTCAAAGTTTAACTAAACATTTACGTTAAAAAATCGGTTACAACTTAAAGCGTCTAAATTTCCAAGCGATTCTTGAGGCCAAACGGTTTGAGCGATTCAACTGGAAAGTAATTATTTATTCCTGAATTTTAAACGCTGCGCTAATTTGAAAGTCTCTCATTTATAAAGTTTCATTGAAATTATTCTTTAAATATTTTCAGTTTAAAATTATTCCCAATTATAGAAGCTTTAAATTGGAAGTTATTTAATTCTAAACAATTCACATAAAGAAGAGAGTCTCTAATGTTCAAATCTTAAACTGCGATTTTGAGTGTTCTGAATCGATAATCGGTCAATTATTAAAAGGCTCTCTTTTTGAAATTATACAATTTTGAATTATTTAAATTAGCACCATATCATTTTTAATTTTGTTAACATGACATTCCAATTTTAATTTGTTATATTTCAAAATTATTTAGTTATAAATAATTTTAATTGAAAACTACAATTTTTCGTTTATTAGCCCTGAACGAGCTGCAAAAGGGGTTAGTCTTACGGAAAATTCCGTAACGGTAGACATTTCGTATAATTTATTATTACTATTTCAAGAATTCCAACAAATAAAAAAAGACTAAAAAGAATTCAGAAGTAATTGGGTGAGCCAAGACTTAAATACGGTTTGTGGAACTATACGGTTTCACGAGTGTTTTGGGAGTTCAGAATTACATTCCATGCCTGAAATAGAAATAGTAAAACAGTGCTTCAAATTCCTTATCAATTCCCTGCTGTTCATAACCTATTCAACTACTTTTAAAATTCGGTGTTAAACCAAGAAAATGTTAAAACTGATTTTTTTTTGTGAATTACTAAACCGCGCTGGGTTTCTGAGTATTTGTTCATTTTTAAACAAAAATTGAGAATTTCATTGTTTATTAAATATGTGCAATAATTTAACAAGAATTGCTGTACGAAAAAAAAAATTGAAAATAATTTCTTGTCCACAAATTTTCTATCCGTTTAAATTCAAATTTTCCAAAAGCCGGATTACTTGATTAGTAATTTAGAAACTGAATCAAATCAAATTTCATGCGTTTGAAACTGAACAATTTTACAAATAACGTTAGTTTGAAGCTTTAGAAATTGTGTGATTCGAAATTGCAACCGTGCAAAATTCTACAATTTAAAAATAAAAGACTTATTATAAATTGAATAATATCAGATTCAAACTTTGACTTTGAAAATAGTAATGAAAACTTAAATTTTATACGAAAAGCTGAAAATACTTTTTTGTCGCTTTTATTTATAAGCTTTGTGAAATTGGTGACTTTTTACACTTTTTATGAATTTAGAATATTGCTGACTGGCCTGAAGTCAATTAGTATCTTTTCCGAAAAACTCTCGATTTTATCGTGTCAATCGTCATTATTATATATACTTTTTTAATTTTAATTAGAAGTGTATTTTCTTAATTGAAGGGTGACAGTACAGAAGTAGATAACAGACGTTTTTTGAAAATAGGTTTATTGCATAAAAGTTTCTTAAAAAATCAAATACACGTGGCGATAAAAGAAAATGTAATAACAATATTTTCAAAATGAATCGATATTTAATAACAATGTCCCCATTTTCGATTTTTAAACTCATTTAGTTATTTTTGGTTATAGAAATTTGCCAGTTTTATTCGAAAAGTTCTAATATTTGAAAGGTAAATTTCGAATGTACAATACCCCTAATTAATGAATAAATTGTTTAGTTGTTATAGATCAATCTAGCTGTTCAAGAAGTAAATATAATTTTTGAATTTTTTAGGAATTTTATTTCGATGATAAAAAAGATTCAGATTCCAAGAACATCCTTTAATTTTAATACAATTAATTAATTTATTTATTTCAGATGATAATTTACTGATTGGAACAAGGGAAGGTCATTTGTTGATGTACAATGTTCCTTCTAAATCTCATGATCATCATAAATTGGAATTGTTAGGCCACAACAAGAATTTCAATAAAAAACGTATCATTCAAGTTGATGTTGTGCCAGAATATAATTTATTGGTACTTTTAACAGGTGTGTTTTTCTATCTTTATAACAAAACTATTATGTTTATTGATTAATTGTTCATATAAATAAAAGTTTACATGAATTAGAAAAATTAATGAATAAACCCAATGGTTTTCTGTCAAGATTTTTGTTTTAAATCAAGCTTTCTATTTAAAGAATGTATTTTTTATACAATTTTGAACAAAAGTCATTCAAGTATTATCGATCTCTGATAGAAATTATTGTTTAGATAACATAATATGTATCCACGACCTGAAATCTCCTACCATACATCAAATATGTCAGCTTCCGAAGACTCGAGGTGCAACTCTCTTCGCTTTGGATATGCAACGCACAGAAAGTTTAACTGGGGAAAAAAATACTGTGGTCCGTTTATGCGTCGTAGTAAAACGAAAACTGCAATTATATTATTGGAAAGAGAAAGTTAAGAAATTCGAGGATTTTTTAGACGAATTGACTGTTCCAGACATACCAAAAGAGTTGGCGTGGTACGCAGTCAATATTTACTGCCTATTAAATTGGCATTCCGTTTTAATTCAATTTTGTTTTCAATTCTACTGAGTAATACTCAATAGAATCAAACAAAAATTCCTTCTATTATGCTGCAGGTGCGGTGAAACGCTTGTCCTAGGCTTTCGTAGTCTTTCCTACACTTTAATGGATTTTAATGGTACGATCAAGGAATTGTTTCCTACGGGTAAATCTCCTGAACCAAGTATTACAAAATTATCAGACACTTCCTTCGCCTTGGGCAAAGACTCTCAATCTATCATTATGGACACCAAAGGCGATTTAGTGCAACACAATCCCATAAAATGGTCAGATTCACCATGTGCAATAGGTATTATTTTTTATTCATGTTTGAAAATTACCAATTTTTTGCAGTTGATAAATTTAAACGGGGAAATGTAATATCACGTGATATTGTGTAAACTTGTAACGAAATTCTTTAAAATGGCTGCGATTTCTTTTTCTGTTTTTTAATACCGTTGTTATTTCCAGGACATAAAATCAGAAGAATCTTTACCATGTCAAAATTCTATATATTCTTCAATTATGTAATTTTGATTTTATTTAAATTGTGGAAACCACTGTTTTGAAATTTGACCATTTTTAATGTTTTAAGGGATCATAACGGTTCAGTATGTAGTTCAATTTTAAGAGAAAAAGGGGATTTCATTTATTATTAAAAACTTTTTATATCAAATATTTTTGGTTGGAAATTCAACTATTTTCGTAGAAAATTCAAATAATTGGTTCGAAATTAACTTTTTTGTTTGAAAATTCCTAATTTCGCGTTGAAAATTCAACTCTTTTGTTGAAAATTGGTCTTTTTGGCTTAAGAATTCAATAATTTGATTGAAGTTTTCTTTCTTTCTTGACGGAAAAATCTTTTTTGGTGGAAAATTCAACTATTTTGATTAAAAATGCAACTGTTTGGTTGAAAATTAATCTGTTTTGGTTGAGGATTCAACTATTGGATTGAAAATTCGTCTTAAAATAACAAAAAAATATTGGTTGAAATATCAACTATTGCGTTTTTCGTTATGAATTAATCTCTTTCGATTGAAAGTACAACTACTTGGCTAAAAGTTTAACTACTTTATTAAAAATACATTTATTTTGGTTCGTATTTTTAACTTGTAAAATCGTCTCTTTTGGTTGAAATTGAACTTTTTTGTTGTTAGAAATTCATATTTTCGTGTTGAAAATTCAACGATTTTGTTTAATATTTTTCTTAACTGAAATATCTATTTGGTTAAAAATGTAACTGTTTTTTTTTCAAATTCGTCTTTTTTATTTGAAAATTCATTTCTTTTTTTTAGAAATTTCATATTTTTTTGGTTAAAAATGCAACTATTTTGTTGAAACTTGGTCGTTTTTTGTTGAAAAATCTACATTTTATTGAAAAGTCATGATTTTTTATTAATTTAAATGTTTTTGATTTAAAATTGAAACATTTTTTCATGTAAAAATCAACTAATACATTTTTCGTTGAGAATTCATCTTCTTGTTTGAAAATTCAACAATTTGGTTGAAATTTGAACAGCTTTATTAAATATTATTTTTTTATGGTTAATTATTTTAGTTGAAAATTCATCTCTTTGGTTAAAAATGCAACTATTTTGTTGAAACTTGGTCATTTTTTGTTGAAAAATCTACATTTTATTGAAAAGCCATGATTTTTTATTAATTTAAATGTTTTTGATTTAAAATTGAAACATTTTTTCATGTAAAAATCAACTAATACATTTTTCGTCGAGAATTCATCTTCTTGTTTGAAAATTCAACAATTTGGTTGAAATTTGAACAGCTTTATTAAATATTCTTTTTTTAGGGTTCATTATTTTAGTTGAAAATTCATCTCTTTGGTTGAAAATGTAACTATTTTGTTGAAAATTGATCTTTTTGGGTTGAAAAATCTACTATTTTGCCAAAAAGCCATATTTTTCATGAATTTAAATGTCTTTGATTTAAAATAAAAACATTTTTTGATGGTTATATCAACTATTACATTTTTCGTTGAGAATTCATCTTTTTCGGTTGAAAATTTAACTACTTGGTCAATAGTTGAAAACTGTCTTATTCGAAGTATTTTTTTTGAGACATGATTTTAGTTGAAAAAATATTCAGTTTTTTTGATTTAGGATTCATAATTTTAAGTTGAAAATTCATCTCTTTGGTTGGTTGAAAATTTAACTACTTGGTTAAAAGTTGAA
This sequence comes from Andricus curvator, assembly GCA_932195095.1. Lineage (NCBI taxonomy): Eukaryota > Metazoa > Arthropoda > Insecta > Hymenoptera > Cynipidae > Andricus > Andricus curvator. The sequence goes on from CAKNYM010052644.1 coordinate 494,864, forward strand.
CTATTTTATGAAATAATTCTTTTTTTTTAAGATTTATTATTTTAGTTGAAAATGTAACTAGTTTGTTGAAAATTTGTCGTTTTTGGTTGAAAAATCTACTATTTTGTTGAAAAGCCATGTTTAATACATTTTTCGTTGATAATTCATCTTCTTATTTAAAAATTCAACTATTTGGTTGAAATTTGAACAGCTTTATTAAACATTTTTTTTAGGGTTCATTATTTTAGTTGAAAATTCATCTCTTCGGTTGAAAATGTAACTATTTTGTTGAAAATTGATCTTTTTGGGTTAAAAAAGGTACTCTTTTGTTAAAAAACCATATTTTTGATGAATTTAAGTGTTTTTGATTTAAAATTAAAACATTTTTTGATGGAAATATTAACTATTACATGTTTCGTTGAGAATTCATCTTTTTTTTTTGTTGACAATTCAACTACTTGGTCAATAGTTGAAAACTGTTTTATTCGAAGTATATTTTTGTTGTTGAGGGATGATTTTAGTTGAAAAAATATTCAATTTTTTTGGGTTGGGGATACGTAATTTTAAGTTGAAAATTCATCTCTTTTGTTGAAAATGTAACTATTTTGTTGAAAATTGGTCTTTTGGGGTTGAAAAATCTACTATTTTGTTAAAAAGCCATATTTTTTATGAATTAAAATTTTTTTGATTTAAAATAAAAATATTTTTTGATTGAAATATCAACTATTACATTTTTCGTTGAGAATTCATCTTTTTTGGTTTGGAATTCAACTACTTCTTTAAAAGCTCAAATACCTTATTAAAAATTCATTTTTTTTAAGATTCATGATTTTAATTGAAAATTTATTTCTTTGGTTGAAAATTAGTTTTTTTCTGGCAGTAAATTAATCTTCTTGGTTGAAAATGCATTATTTTTACTTGAAATATCAGTAATTTGAAGTATTTCAATTTGAGTTTAATATTATTGTCTACAATAATTTTATTTAAAGGAATTAATTCGCCTATTATATTAAAATATAATAATATAAAAAATAATATAAAATATTTGAAATTGGTATCATCAAAAAGATTCTCTTTCAAATCGCCTTATTTTCTAATGTCTGAAATTACTGTTTATGATTCTCAAAAAATGAATCGAAATCTTGTAAGGGGAGGGGATTGGGTCAAAATACTCGATTTCAGATATTTCAGGGAATTTAATATTTTTTAGGGGGGAAAAGGGGATTAGGTAAAAAATAAGACGGACTGTGATCCCTGATGTTTTATTTTACCATACTAAATATCTAATTTTTCAGGCATTGCAATTAAACCTATTCAACTTAAAATTTTGATTACTGGAAAAAATGTTCAAATCGCGGGAAATGTCAAGAAATTTGTTCAGTATTTCGACACCTAAACTTTCAGAAGTAAATAAAAATGTCGATACTTCTGGAATTTCAGTTTATTACCAATATTTCCAGCCTCCGACGATCCATATCTTTTGGGCATCGTTCACGATTCGTTGGAAGTTTATACTCTCGAAGGCTGCCAACATATTCAGAACATACCAGAATTAAATAAAGCCAGATTTATATACAGATGTAAGCAAGGCAGAGTTTTCGTCGCATCAATAAGTCAAGTCTGGTGTGTAAATGCAGTGGACCTAGCCCAGCAAATAAGAACCCTACTCGAACAAAATCAATTCCAGTTAGCTTTAAAATTAACAGTAAGTTTACATTCATCATTTCCCACAAAATATGCAATTAAGTAGATTATGAAAGTAAACAATAAAACAAAAAATATTTTCAGAATCTCTCAGACATAAAGGATGAAGAGAAGTCCAGAAAAACGCATAAAATCCAAACGCTTTATGCTCATCATCTCTTCTGCAACAAAAAGTTTCAAGAGGCAATGGACCAGTTTTTGAAACTTGGAACTGATCCTTATGAAGTGATCAGGCTTTTTCCAGATTTAGTGTCACAGACAAATGTAAATGAAAATAATGAACCAGTTTCGGGTCTGCCGAAACTTCAAGATCGAGATTTAGAAAATGGACTGCTTGCTCTCATAGCTTATTTGACTGAAGTGCGGCACAAATTGATGGGGGACAGTCAGTCAAAGGACAAGGATAAAAATGAGAAAGGAAGAGAAAAAGACGAGAGGGGAAAGAACATGACTGCTGTCGCTACTGAGCAGCTTTTGAAAATTATAGATACTACACTTTTAAAGTGTTATTTGCAAGTAATGATCCTTAATAATTTATTCATGGTTGCTACAGGTCAGGGAATTCTGGAAAGTCAGGGAAAACCAGAAAGATTCAGGGAATTTTCGATATTTTTCTAAAATTTCCAACCACCCCCTTCCCACAAACATAAAATCTTACTACGATTTTATAAACTTGTGGAAGGAACATACATATACATTCTGTTAATTAAACAATCGTGGAAACTTAATGAAAATTTTATTATTTTGTTGTAAATTCAACAATTTTGTTAAAAATGTATTCCTTTTGTTTGAAAATTCAACTGCTTTGTTGCAAATTAACTTTTTTGTTCAAAATTTATATTTTTGCTTTGAAAATTCAAGTGCTTTGTAGAAAATTAGTCTTTTTCGTTTAAAAATGTATCTGTTGCATAAATTTCGTCTAGTTTGCTTTAAAATGCAACTAGTACTTGGTTGCAAATTAATCTGTTTTGGTTGTAGATTCAACTATTCAGGGTGGCGATTCGGCGGACGATTTCAAATTCCCGGTTTTCCCCGGTCAAGTTTGTCAATTTTTCCGGTCAACTCAAAGTAACATATTTATATTTGCCCCAAAACGCAAAACATTTATTTTAATTCATGACGTTCGTTCTAAACATCTTTTAACACAGCAGAGCAAAACGTTGCAAAATAAATGAATTTTGAAAAAAATACTTAAATTTTCCACTAAAAAATATCAATTTTTTACAAAAAAATGTAATAGTTAAACTTCCAGTTGAAAAAATTAATTGTCAACAAAAAAAACTTATTTTCAACTAAATAGTTCAATTTTCAACCAAAGTGATGAATTTTCAAATCAAATTATAAAGCTTTATCTGGAATAGTTAAATTTTAAACCAAAAAGATAAATTTTCAACTAAAATGATGAATATTTAACTGGAACATTCGAATTTTTAACCAAAAAGACGAATTTTTAAAGAAGATTACATTTTAAATAAAAAGATTAATTTTCTACCCAAAAATACAATTTTTCAACCAAATACATTAACTTTTAAAGAAAGGTTTGAAGTTTTAATAAAAGAAGACAAATTTTCAACCAAATAGTTAAATTTTGACCTGAAAAAATAATAATTTTCAATCGAAAATGGAATAGTAACATTTTTAGTTTAAAAAATTATTTATAAACCAAACATAAGAGTTTTCAACTAAAACAATGAATCTTTAACTGAAATAGTTCAATTTTCAAACCAAAAAATTAATTTGTACTAAAAAAAGATAAATTGTCAACCAAAACTTTAATAATTAAATTTCAAGTTAAAAAAATTAATGTTTAACCAAACAGATGAATTTTCAACAACAGCTATGGAATTTTCAATTGGAATAAGTTAAATTTTCAGTTAAAAAAATTAGTTTCAACAAAAAAAAGCTAACTTTTAACAACAACAAAAATTAACTTTCAAAATAATTGTTACATTTCCAAACAAAGTGATGAATTTTCAAATAAAATTGTAAATATTTAACTGCAATAGTTGAATTTCAAACCAGAAAGATGAATTTTTAACTGAAATGATGAATCATTAACTAGAATAATTGAATTTTTGACCAAAAAGATTAATTTTCAACCAAGAAGATTAATTTCTACCAAAGAAGACGAATTTTCAACTAACAAAGATAATTTTTCAACCAAAAATTGAATAATCAAATTTTTAGTCAAAAATGAATGTTCAACCAAAGACATGAATTTTGAACTAAAATTATGAAATATTCAACTGAATTAATAGTTACATTTTCAGTTGAAAAAAAAAATTCAACCAAAAAACATCCAAAGAAAAAACAAATTTTCAATCAAACAGCTCATTTTTCAACCAAAGAAATGAATTGTTAATTAAAGCGATGGATTTTCAACTAAAAAAAAATTAATTTTTAACAAAAGAGCTTAACTTTCAACCAAATAATTTTATTTCAAACCTAAAAGATGAATTTTCAACTAAAATAATAAATATTTGACTGGAATACTTGAATTTTTAACCGAAAAGAAGAATTTTTAAACAAGAAGATTAACTTTCAAAGAAAAATAAGATAATTTTTTACCAACAAAAAATCGATTTTTTAACAAAATACATGAATTTTCATCGGAATAGTTAAATTTTCAATTAAAAAGACACATTTTTATCCAAATTGTGGAATTCCGAACTTGAAAATTTTAATTTTCAACTCAGAATGGAATAGTTAAATTTTCGTTTAAAGAAATTAATTTTCAACCAAACTGGTGAATTTTCAAATAAAATGATGAATCTTCATCTGAAATGATGAATCTTTAACTGGAATAGTTTATTTTTATGCCAAAAAGATCAATTGTCAACCATAAAGTTTAATTGTCTACAAAAATAGATGAATTTTCCACAAAGTACATACATTTTCAAACAAATAGTTTAATTATTAAATGAAAAATATAAATTTTCAACCAAATAGTTGAATTTTCATCAAAAAAAGATAAATTACATGTTTAACAAAAGTTTAACTTTTAACCCAGTAGTTGAATTTCTAACTAAAAAACGATGAATTCGCAACGAAAAATGTAAAAAAAAATTTCTATTATAATTCAGAAATATTTCTTCTTTGAAATTCTACTTCTATTCTGAAAACTGCTTGAAGTACTTTTATTACCTAAAATTTAGAAGAGGGAACTTTCAAATTGTGACGAATTCTGACTTGAAAGAGGGATTTTTAAAAATTCCTTTTTTCTCAATCCGAATTATAATTCCTTTAAAAAAAACCCATTCCATGTAAAACATTCCCTGTTCCAAGTGAAATTATATTTCTTGAATTTTGCTATGATCAGAAGTAAATTCCCGGTTTTTAAATGAAATTCCCGGTCATTTCCCGGTCAATAAAATTCCATGTCATTTCCCGGTTTCCCGGTCAAGTCGCCACCCTGCTATTGTGTTGAAAATTAGTCTTTTTTGGTTGAATTCAACTGTTTTTGGTTTAAAATGAAAATATGTTGTGGTTGAAATATCAAGTATTACATTTTTCGTTGAGAATTTAGGTTTTTTGGTGATGATTCTTCATTGTTGTTGAAAATTTATCTCCTTAATTGAAAATTGAAATATTATGTTGGAAATTATTTTTTCTTTGTTGAAATTTAATTTTTGTTGAAAATTCAACTATTTGTTTGAAAATTGAACTATTTTGTTGAAAATGCATTTTATTTGATTTAAAATTGATTTTTTGAACTGAAAATTGAACTAGTCTATTTTTACTTCAAAATTTATGTTTTTTAGTTGAAAATTCAACTATTTGATTAAAGCGTCATGTATTTTGTTGAAAAATCGTGTTTTTTTTTGTATAAATGTAATCTCATTAGTTAAAAGTTCATCTTGTTGGTTAAAAATTTAACTATTTTGTTGAAAATTTGTTTTTTGTTGTTGAGAATTTATATTTTTAACTGAAAATTCAACTATTCTATTTTTTGTTGAAAATTTATCTTTTTTAGTTGACAATTCATGTATTTTGTTGGAAATTTGTCTTTTTGGTAGAAAATATATCTTTTTGGTCGAAAATTCAACTATTCGGTTAAAAATTCATTTTTTGGTTGAAGATTCTTTATTTAAAAAATTCATATCCTTAGTTGAAAATAAAATTTGTGTTGTTAAAAATGCATACTTTTTGAGTTCAAAACTCAACTGTTTTGTAGAAAATTGGTCATTTTTGGCTTAAAAATCCAAAATTTTGGATGACCTTTTTTTTCTTTATGGATCTTCTAGGTGTAAGGTTGTTTTTATATCTGAAAGGAAAATTTATAACGGTCATGGTAAAAAAATTTTTTAGGTAAAAGTCAGGGAATTTCGAAATTGGGATTTTGTAGCAACCATGTTATTCTTTATTTATATATTTATGCATATATTCAATTTTAAAAGTATTTATTAATGAATGTTATTTAGACTAATGATGCATTAGTGGCTCCTCTATTGAGATTAAATCACTGTCATCTGGCAGAAGCCGAAAAAACTTTAATAATGCACCAAAAGTATCCAGAACTCATAATTCTCTACCAGACGAAAGGTCAGCATAAAAAAGCCTTGGAGTTGTTGGAGAAACAGTCGAAGGAGAATGATTCTAGCCTTAAAGGTACCGAGAGGACGATTCAGTATTTGCAACATCTAGGGAAAGAACATATGGATTTAATTTTGAAATTCGCTGGATGGATTTTGGAACAAGATCCAGGCGAAGGTCTTCGCATCTTCATGGAAGATATTCAGGTGAAGATATAGTTTTTAAGTTTATCTATTATTTTAAAATGCATCGTCATTTTTTCTTAAGTTGGACTTTAATTTTTAAAATTCAAAAAAGTGTATTTTATTATTATTAGTTTTGTTATTACTAGTTCAATTTAAATTCTTTTTTAAAGTCTCTCATATAAAAATGCGAGTGGTGCGTATTATGTAAATTTCTCGGTGGCCACTGGACCGGGAAATGACAGGGAATTTATTTTTTGCCGGAAACTTTACCAAAGTTTTGGGAAAAATATATTCAATTATGAAATCTTTTAGTTCAACAGTATTACGGTCATTCTAAAATCTTTTACTTTAAAAATTTTCCAATTTAGGTTTTCCTTTTTAAGCGTTCATTTTTAATTAAAAGAATTTTACAATGCAATTTGAAGGCTTAAACAATCACAAAATAAAAGCATAGGAAATTGCAAATTTTGGATAAAAAAAGTTTCAAGTAGATCAACTGCAAATATGAAGTAATTAATGATTTCTCAAATATAACTGCAGGTTGAATATTAAAAATTGAACTATAATTAATTTTACAATACGATTCTGAATTTGTTTAAAATAAAAAATTTACCGATGTTAATATTAACAATTGAATGGTTTCAATTCAAAAGTAGTTGAAATTATTTTATTTATTTAATAATTCATAATATAAATAAATATAAATGAATGGGCTTGAATCATTAAAATTGCAGAGTACTAAATTTAGACTTTGAACGTTACAATTTGAATTATTCCACTTAAAATATTTAAATTTTAAGTTTTCTAAATTTTATAATGTTTCTAATGTAAAATTGCTTCAAATAATATATTTTTGAATATTTTTGAACTGTTCAATAAAGGTATATAAGTTTAAAGGTTTGCAGTTTAACGGCATTTAATATAAAATTGTTCAATTAACAAATGTTAAAAGCTTCTATTTTATACGTGTAAATTAAAAATTAGTTGAGCCCTTATTTTAGTTTAAATGTATAAAATTCAAAATAGCACTACTTTCAGTGCGAATAGGGAATTTTTTCTTTATTAAAACGGCCATCCTGAAATTTGGATTTGGAATTGAGGAAATTCCAATGAAACATTTTTTAACATCCTGAAAAACCTTGAAATTCAATTTTTTTTAATTGAGAAAATTCTGAAATTCAACTTTAACCTTGAAGAGGTCGAATTTACTCAGATATTATTAATTTAAATGATTTTTTTGCCAGAAATTGAATAATTTTAAATAAAAATTATATAAAATAGAAAAACGTTTGAAATTAAACAATTTTAAAATTTGAACATTTAAATTGGACAATTTTAAACGAAAGTATTAAAAATAATATCAGTAATAAAACAGTAATAAAAATTTTAATAAAAAAAAAACCACTTCTATTTTAATGGCGCGAAGAAATAAACAAATTCGGAATTGAAAATGTCTGATATTAAAAATGGAAAAATTTAATACAGAGCAATTTGAGTCATTTGGAATTAGGAAAATTCCAATTGAAAGCCAACTGAAAAGCTAGAAATTAAAAAAAAACATGAAACTTTAAGCGCTTACTTTTGAATAATTCTTAAACAGAGTATTTAAAATTGTTTAGTTTGTGGTTGGATGCATAAAAAATTTACCAATTTTGAATGCAACAATGTGGAATGTTATTTAAAAAATTAAAATTCAATAAATCTCAAATTTTAAGCCCTCAAAGTTCTGCGATAAGATTTTTTAGAAGCGTTCTAAATTCAACATTTCCTAATTGAAACGTACAAATTTAAGCAATTTCATAATTGAGATAGTTATACCAAAATTCAGATGTCTGAAAAAATTGGTTTTCTATGATTTTAATAATTAAAATAATATTACTTAGGATTTAATTTCAAATAAAAAACCGTTTTAATGAACAAATGATCAAAGTTACAATAAAAATTTATTTTAAAAATGTTTTTTGCAATTTAATTTTTTTCCATCGCTTCTTACCAATTTTTGAAAAATGGTTGAATTTACATAATTGATGGCTTATTTTTCCGGGAAAAACATTCTCTACAACTCTACTGTTTCCAATGTTTAAAGTAATTTTTTATAGCTGAAATGGTTAAACTAATTCTAAAAAATTGTAAACAGATATTTTTTTAATTATTATTAATTTTATTAAATTAATTTAAATTAAAAGTTTTCGTGAAATTTTACAATTTCAACTGTAAAACTTTTAAAAACATGAAATTGAAGTTTTCAAACTTGCACAATCTGAATTAGTGAAGTCTGAAAAAAGAATGTTAAAAATAAGTACATTGAAATTTGCGGAAATGTTGAAGCTAAACCTTTTAAAAAAATTACAATTTATACTGCGAAGCGTTCAGGATCTTCAGAATTAAAGATTTGTTTAAAAGCGTAAGTTATTCTGAAGCCACTTAATAAAAATTAGTGTCTTCGCACCCTAAAAAAAAAAAAGTTATAAAGTTGGTTTTATCATTCAAAATTAAAATTCTTCTATAGCTGCATATTGCTCCTTTATGGCATCTCTAAATTCTTAAAATTACAGAGAAATACGTTAATATTTTTAATTGCAAGTTGAGAGATTGAACATTTTTATTACTGTCTTCAAAATTGGTATTATGGTCGTTAATGCAAAATGCATACACCTCCAAGTGATTATTAAAATAATAAATATATTAGTCTTTAATTTTGGGAAATAATAAAAAAAACAAAGAAGAAAACTGAGACTAATTTGATACTAAGTATTTTTTTCCAAATGGAGCAAGAACCCTAATTCTGACTCCATGTGATCAACCCTCTATAAAAAATGAATTTATAAAATTAATCTTATCATTAAAAATAAATTTTTTTCCGGCCGATAGCGATGCTATTTATGTATTCTATCAATTTTGCACCTCTCCTGTTATTTAAACTTCAGAATAGGGGTTCTTTTTTAAACAAATCTTATTTAAAAGTAAAATTCTTATTAATTTCTTTTCATATTTAAATCAGGAAGTTGAGCAACTACCAAGGCCCAAGGTTTTGGATTATCTTTTACGCTGCCATAAGGAATCGGTAATAACTTATTTGGAGCACGTAGTTTATGTCTGGGAAGATAGCAATCCCCTTTTCCACAACGTGCTGGTTCATCAATACAAAGAAAAATGTTTAATATCCATGAGCGAAAATGCAACACCCGCAGAAAAGCAAAATGTTCAACATATCAGACAAAAACTGCAACAATTTTTGCAAAAATCTACACAATACACGCCCGAAACCGTATTAAGAGATTTCCCTTACGAATGCTTATTTGAAGAGCGAGCAGTTATCCTAGGAAAACTTGGACGCCACAAGCAAGCTATTTCGATATACATCAATTTACTGAATGATGTGCCAAAGGCAATTCAGTATTGTAACAACGTTTATGCGAGGTTCCAAAGTAAGATCAAATTTAAAATTTCTCCAAAGATCTAATTGAAAATATTGATTTAACTCATTTTTTTGTTGAAAACTAAGGTCAAAGCAGTGAAGAAATGAGCAAACAACAAGATGGCTCAGACGAAGTATACATAACGCTCATACAACAGTTGCTAAAACCCGATAATGATGGAGTCTCTGATTTAATGATGGCTGGTAAGGATTACAGGCCTCACAGACCGGTCCCTATATCCCCTATTGTACCCTATATTCAGTTGAGGTCCCTAAAGTCCCATATTTTCAAGATTTGGTCCCTACGGTACCCTATTTGCAACCCATAATGAAACTTTAAAAAAATGTATAATGAGATCAAAGCTTTCAAGAGTCAAGCATTTTGAAAAATAGCTAAAATCGGGGAATTTCTATAAGAAATAACTGTAAAAGATAATCAGGGCTGCCACACAGTCACTATTAGTGACTTTTTTTCTCAAATCACTTCTTAGTCACTTTTTAAAATGAAAATATCACATTAGACACTTTTCTTTCAATAAGTTAACTTATGGGTTAATCACTAATCAATTCAGGTCTATACCTATTTCTGAATTGTCTTGAATTCTTTTGAAATATTTCAGGGTATTTTTAAAGATTCCGAGAAATTTTTAATAGATTTCAATAATTTGAAGGGAATTTTAAGATTTTAGTGTATTTTTAAAAGTTCTAAGGCATTTTCAAGAGCTTTTGCTTTGAAATATTTTAGGAAATTTTTTTATTAATTTCATTAATTTGAAGGGATTTCAAAGCGTTTGAAATATTTTAGGATGAAGAATTTTGTAAAATTGTTAAGATATGGAACGATTTTACACGATTTTATCAGGTTTCGGAGGATTTCAATGATTTTATAATATTTTAAGGGATTTTGAAGAGTTTATTCACGAGAAGTGAGGTATTTTGTAGGGTTTTGAAGATTTGGAATTCACCCTGAATTCTTATTAATTTATCCTAAATTCTTTGAAATTTTCTTGAATTTTATGAATTCTCTTGAATTCTTCTAAGTTCACTCAATTCTACTTAATTCAATGGATTTTTTTTGTTTAATTTTTAAAAGTTTTGATTGAATCGATCCTGAGGATCAATTGATAAAATGATCAAAGGATTTGAAATATTTTAATAGTATATTATGTATGCATTTTCAAGATCTTTAAAATTTTTTTAAAGAATTTTCAGTATTTTAGGTCATTTTATAATGACAAAAAAAATGGCCAACGGCCATACCACGCTGAAAAAACCAGTTCTCGTCAGATCACTGAAGTTAAGCAGCGTTGGGCGCGGTTAGTACTTGGACGGGTGACCATTCGAGAATACTGCGTGCTGTTGGCCCACCCGTGGGTATGGTGAGCCCATACTTGTAGTCATTTACTACAAAAAACTATCCACCTAAAAACACTACCCGAATCGGGTAGTGTCACGCCTACCCTAAAAGGGAAGTGGCTTAATGGTATACTTAAAAGATTACAAATGAACTTTTAATGGATTTCAGTAATTCAATGCATTTCAAAGGATTGGAAATATTTGACGGCATTGTAAAAGATTCCCAGGCATTTTCAAGAGCTTTAAAAAGTTTCAAGGGATTTCAAAAGATATCAAAGGATTTGAAATATTTTAGGAAATTTTAAATGATTCCCAAAACTTTTTTTTATTTATTTCCACAGTTTGAAGGGATTTCAAAGAATTTTAAATATTTGAGGTGTTTAAAAAGATTTCAAGGCATTTTAAAGAGATTTAAACAATTTCAAGGGATTTTCAAGGGTTTTAATAATTTTAAGGGATTTAGAACAAATTGCATGCGGTTTTAAAGAATTTCAAAAGATATGAAAGGATTTTACAGGACTTGTAAGGCTACAGGATATTTTAAAATATTCCAAAGGATTTTATAAAATTTCCGAGGATTTCAATGATACTATGGGGGTTTAAGAGCTCTCAAGGTATTTTAATCAATTTTTCAGGCTTTCTGGAAATATCAAATTTCATAGAACTTCACGGGATTTTATGATATTTTAATGGATTTCAAAGAATTTATTCACAAGAAGTGAGGGATTTCGTAGGGTTTCAAATATTTCAAGAGATTTTCAAATATTTTTGCAATTTATTTGGAATTCGACCTGAATTCTTATTAATTTATACTGAATTTTTTAAAATCCTTTTGAATTCTTCTAAATTCACACAATTTTACTCATTTCAGTGGATTTTTCAAAAGTTTTTGTTTTATTCATCTTGAAGTTTTTAAAATTCACTTTAAATTCTTAGGCATTTCATCAAATTCGTTTAAATTCTCTTCAATTTTTCTAAGCTCATTTCAAACTTATTCAATTCAATGTATTTTTTCATATTTTTGAATTGTTTTTAATTCACTTGATTGTTTTTTAAATTAAGCTTAATTTTTTATGAATTTCGTCGAACTCTTCTTATTTCCTTAAATTTCTTTAAATTTTATTGTAATCAATGGCAATTTTTCAATTTTTTCCAATTCATTTGACTTTTAACTTGAATTGTTTTGTAGTCATCAGTCACTTCATTGGTTAGAAATTAGTAGGGTTTGAAATATTTGAAGAGATTTTAAGTTTTTTTGGAATTCACCTTTAATTTATTTAAGTTCTTTGTAATTCTCTTGAATTTTTTAATTTACTTGAATTTTTCTAAATTCCTCAATCCTATTTAATTCAATTGACTTTTGCGAATTTTTAAAAGTTTTTATTTAATTGGTCCTAAATTCTTTTAACCTCACCGTGAATTTTGATGAATTTCATCGAATTCTTCTCTTTCACCTTAAATTCTTCTAAATTCATTTCAATTTTACGGAAATCAATGGAATTTTTTTATTAATAAAATTTTTCCGATTCATTTGAATTCTTTGGAATTTTACTTGAATTGTTTTGAAGTATTACGAATTTATCCTGAATTTGTTACCCTTTGTGCACGAAAAAAGTACCCTATGAGTGTGAGAAAAAGTAACGTTTGGTCCCTATATTTTATCCCATAGGGACTGTGAGGCCTGGGATTAGTTCATAAACTACGTTAACGATTAGGGGGGGGGGCGAAAACTCCGCTTGATTACAGGGCGAGGGGGGGTAGGATAAGTAACGTTTCGAACTTCGATAGCATTTATTACGTTTCCTGATGATAAATTTAAACAAAGTTTGAAAATTTTGCGAAAAATGGCCCTCCAACGGTATAGTTTAATAATAACTCAATCAGTTCGAAAACAATTTTCATATTTCAGTCTTTACACTCTGTTTCCTATTCCTTTCTTTTCCTATTTTTGAAAGAATTCTTCTTTTTTTCCCCTACTTTAAAAAAACTGCCTCTTTTTCTCGTTTTTTGCTTAAAAGCGAACTGAATTAATAGAATTCAATCAAAAAGGTTCAACTATTTTTTATTACGAATTCTACTATTCTATTTTTGGTTCGGAATTCATCTCGTTTGATTAAAAATTCTACTATTTGTTTAAAAGTTTAATTATTTTGTTGAAAATGCAACTTTTTTTGTTAAAAAGTCATGTTTTTTAGTCAAAAATTCAATGACTTGGTTAATAGTTAAACTACTTTGTTAAAAATTAATTTATTTTTTTGGTTGAAGATTCAGCTCTTTGATACAAAATTTAACTATTTGTTGAAAATTAATTTTTTTGTTAAAAATTCATATTTTCAGTTGAAAATCCAACTATTTGGTTGAAAATTAAACTATTTTTATAAAAGTTTAAGTATTTGGTAGAAAATTAACTTTTTTGTTTTAAAATCATATTTTCAGGTTGAAACTTCAACTGTTTTGTAGATAATTTATATATTTAGTTGAAAATTCATCTTTTTTGGTAGAAAATTAATCTTTTAGGTGGAAAATTCACATTTTTTGTTGAAAATTTAACTATTTCGTTCAAAATTCATCTTTTTTGGTTGAAGATTCAACTAATTGGTTAAAAATACAACTACTTTGTGAAAACTCATTTTTTAAAGATTCACCTCTTTGGTTGAAAATTCAAGTTTTTTGTTGAAAATTCTTGTTTTGTTTTTTGGTTCAAAATTAATTTTTAAACAAAAAATGTAACTACTATTTTGATTGGGAATTTATCCTTTATAAGTTGAAAAATTAATTATTTGTTATAAAATTCATCTTTTTGGTTGAGAATTCAACTATTTGGTTAACAAGTCATCTTTTTTGGTCAAAAATTCCACTACTAATTTCGAAACTACTTTATTAAAAATTCATTTTTTTGGTTGAAGATTCATCTCTTTGATGAAAAATTTAACTATTTGGTTGAAAATGAACTTTTTTTAACAATTCAAGGATTTGGTTAAAAATTAAACTATTTTTATGAAAGTTAAATTATTTGGTAGAAAATTAACTTTTTTGTTTAAAAATCATATTTCCGGGTTGAAAATTCAACTGTTTTGTAGATAATTCGTTTTTTTGGCTTCAAAATTAAACAATTTTTTTTTTAATTGATGTATTTTGTTGAGAATTCGTCTTTTTTGGTAAAAATGTAATCTCATTAGTTAAAAATTCATCTTTTTGGTAGAAAATTCAACTACTACTATTTGGTTGAAAGTTGAACTACTTTGTTGGAAATTCATTTTTTAAAAGATTTACCCCTTTGGTTGAAAATTCATTTTTTATCTAAAAATTCAACTATTCCATTTTCGGTTGGAAATTTATCCGTCATAAGTTGAAGTTTAAATATTTGGTAGAAAATTAATCTCGTTTATTGAAAATTCATCTTTTTAGTTGAGGATTCACCTGTATTTAGTTAAAAATTCATCTTTTTTATGAAATTCAACCAGTTGAAATTCTTTTTTTTTTAAATTAATTTTTTTAACTGAATTTTGAATTTGATAAAAATTCGTTTGTTTCGTTTAATTCAACTGATTGAAAACTCGTCTTTGGTAGAAAATTCATCTTTCTTGATTGAAAATGAACTCCTATGTTGAAAATTAAACTTTTTGGGTTAAAAATTCAACGGTCTTCTAAAAAATTCGTATTTTTAACTTGAAAATTCAACTGTTTTTGGTCGAAGTTTGAAATTGGACCATTGGATTTAAAATCCATATTTGTAGAACGCGAATTCAACTATTTTGATAGAGATATTTTTTGGTCGAAAATTCAACTCTTTTGTTAAAAATTCATCCTTTTGGGTAGAAAATTCATCTATTATGGTAGAAAAGTCATCTTTTTTGGTCGGTAATGAATTTTTTTGCTGAAAATTCAACTGTTTCCGAAATAATTCGTTTCTGGTTTGAAAATTTAACTTTTAATTTTAATTTTTAACTTTAATGCAACTGTTTCGTTAAAAATTAAGTTTTTATTGAAAATTCGTCGGTTTCGATTAAAAATTCATCTCTCTTGGTAGAAAATCTTGCTTGGGGGGCTTGGGGGGTCAAAAATAGGCCAAAATTGGTAAGGTAGTTTAGGGACGGTCCCTCAGCAAATTCTTCTCTTAATCTGCCAGAATATGCAATAAATATATAATATATAATAATAATATATAATATGAAAATAAATTTTTAGGAAACGTTCCAGAAATGCAGAGGACGGCTGCACCAGATTTAGAAACAGCATTAGAATTATTGGAAGAGCATGCTGCTAAAATTAAACCCTTAAAAGTTTTAGAAGTTCTGCCTGACAGTGTTCAAATTGGAAGAATAAAGCATTTTCTGGAAGCAAGTTTGCAGAATAATATAAATGAGAAGAGGCGTATGCAAGTTCTGAAAGGTCTTCTGTATGCCGAGCATCTTCAAGTACAGGAACAACGAATGCATTATCAATCCCAAAGCGTCCTCATGACTGAATTCAATATATGTCCAGTTTGTAAAAAGAGATTCGGAAATCAAAGGTAAGTTGTTCCTAAAGGACCGTGCATAAATTACGTAGTTATCTTCTGAAATTTTGAACCACGTACCCCCCCTTTTTAAGGTCCGTAATTTTTGGCCCCCCCCCCCTAAGCATCTTACGTATTTTTTGCCAAAAAAAACAGACGAATTTTCAACAAAATAGTTTAATATTAAAATAAAACAGTTTCATTTTCAACCAAGAAGTTGCATTTTTAACAAAAAAATCTGAAATTTCTACCAAGAGAGATGGACTTTCAAATAAAATAATAAAAAAAAATTTCAAACAGTTAATAAAAAGAAATTGCATCCAAAATCTTGAATTTGCAAAACAAATAGACGATCTTTCTACAAAACAGTTGAATTTGAAAACAAATAATTGAATTTGCAATTAAGAAGATTAATTTACAACTAAAACAGACGAATTCTCAACAAATGACATACATTTTCAACCAAATAGTTAAAATTTTGAACTATAAAAGATCAATTTTGAACCAAAAATGGAATAGGTAAAATTTTATTCTTTTAAATTAATTTTCAATAAAAAAAAAGTAATTTTCTACTAAATAGTTGAATCTTCTACCAAGAAAGTTTCATTTTCAACCAAGCAGTTGCACCTTTAACCAAAAAATATAAAGTTTTTGCCAAAGGGATAGACTTTCAAATAAAAAAGACAAATTTTGTACCAAAAAAGAATTTTCAGTTAGTAAAGAAAAAAATTGCATCCAACATCTTGAATTTGCAAGCCAAAAAACGATCTTTCTAAATAACGGTTGAATTTAAAATAGTGAAGCAAGTCATGAAAGTTGAATTTTAAACCAAATAATTGAATTTTCAACCAAGAAGATTATTTTTTTACTAAGAAGGACGAATTTTCAACAAATTACATATATTTTCAACCAAAAATGGAATAGTTAAATTTTAATTTATGAAAATTAATTTTCAAAAATGTAATCGCTAATATTTCAACCAAAAAATATTTTCATTTAAAATAAAAATCAGTTGAATTTAATAAAAAAAAGCGAATTTTTTTAGCAAAATACTTGAATCCTCACCTAAAAAAGATTAATTTTCAATTAAACAGTTGCATTTTTAACCAAAAAAATTTATTTTCGAACAAAAAAGGCCAATTTTCAACAAAATACATGCATCGTATCAACCAAATAATTAAAATTTTGAACTAGAAAATATCAGCTTTGAACCAAAAATGGAATACTTAAATTTTTATTTTAAAAATTAATTTTCAATAAAAAAAAGAATGTTTGACTAAATAGTTGAATTTTCAACCTAAGAAGATGAATATTCAACCAAAAATGTAATAGTTGATATTTCAACAACAACAAAATTTATATTTAAAATGAAAACCAGTTGAATTTAATAAAAAAAAGGCAAATTTTTAACTAAATACTTGAATCCTCAACTAAAAAGATTATTTTTCAACTAAACAGTTGCATTAATAACTAAAAAATTGATTTTCTAACAAAAAATGCGAATTTTCAACAAATTACATAAATTTTCAACCAAATAGTTAAAGTTTTACATAAAAAACGTAAATTTTCAACGAAAAATGGAATAGTTCAATTTTCAGTTAAAAATATTAATTTTCAGCCAACGAAATTAATTTTTACCCAAAATGATGAATCTTCGACTAAAATAAATTAACTTTTAACAAAGTAGTTCAACTATCGACCAAATAGTTGAATTTTATACCAAAATGTTGCAATTTCGCGACGAAAATACGAATTTTCTACAAAACAGTTGAATCTTCAACAAAAAAATTAATTTTCAACCGAAAAAGTTTATGTTTTAACCAGAAAGTTGAATTTTTAATCAAAAAAGAAGAAATTCCTACAAAAGGTATACATTTTCAAAGCAAAAGAACAAATCTTCAACATAATAGTTGAATTTTCAACCAACAAAATTTTTTAGTAAAGAAGGAAAAAGAATTTCAATCAAATGGTTGAATTTTCAAGCCAAAAAGAGGACTTTTCAACAAAACAGATGAATTTTCCATAAAAAAATGGTGACGTTTAAACAAAATAATTAAATTATCAACATAATAATTAAAGTTGGAACCAAATAATAGCATTTTTATCTAAAAAGAATGAATTCTTAACCGGAAATTTAAGAATAAGAGGAAATATTGAATGCTGCGATAAAAAAATATGAACTTTGTTCGTTTATAGGCTAGAGAATATTATTTTAAATAAACATTGAAGTTAATTTATTAAGGTGTCACGTTCATTTAATGAACAGAGTTTATATTTTATATTTATGTTCATTCTCTAAATTTTTTAATTTTATTTTTTAATTTAATTAATAAATTTTTTAACATTAATACTAATATTACTAAGTACTACTAATATTATTAGGTAAATTACAAGAATATAATTTTGTTTCAATTATCAATTAAGTAACTTAACTTTTTTACATTTAATGTTCAATTGCGCTGAAAACAGCTGTTTACAATAAAACCTGTTTAACTTTTGTTTTTTAGTGATTCGCCCCACCCAAAAGACTTTACGTAATTTATACACAGCCCCTAATTTTTTATTTCAAATTTTATTAAAGAATGTTGATTAAAAAGATTGCTATTTCTTTCAGCGCTTTTGCGAGGTACCCCAATGGAGATATTGTGCATTATTCGTGCCAGGTGCGAAAAACGTAAAGTTGATTGAGATTTTTGGACTGATTAGTGATGGAAATATACCAAAAGATCGACTATTAAGTGTAAATATGAACATTTTGAGATTTGTAAAGACAAGTATGCATTTCTTTGTAATATTTCTTACGATATTAGATACTTGTGAACGTGGATTATATAACTTTGAGTATGATGCATATTATAGAATTGCAGGAAATAAAAATTCCATTTCGAAGTACAGCGCGTAATACGCATTTATAAATAAGATATTAGCATTAATTTTTTTTAATAGAGTCATTTCCGAAATTTTTAATCCATTCTATGTCGAAGTAGAGAATAAAATAATAATAATAATCCTTTGAATGAAAAGAGTAGTTTTATTTATGTATAATTTTAAATAAATAAAAATTATAATTTAAAATGCCAATAGTTTCGCGCCATGATGACGTTACGAGTGACGTCAGAGGTTACGGTACAAAAACGTCATCGAAATTATTTATAAGGGAAGGTACACTATGAGATTCGTAAACGCCGACGTTCGAACGTATATCAGGGTGGCCACTATTTTTTAAATTATCGTCTCCCGGTAAATATTCGTGATTTCTACTGGTTTAGAGAAAAATATACTCTCTTTGCGAAACCCACATTTTTTTCACATATATGATCAATTGCGGAAGTCGATAAGCATCAGCAAACCTTTTCGCAAGAAATCTACTGACTTTGAATCATATAAACAATCTAAAAATCAATTATTAAACCAATTTTCAAATATTATGTTTAAAAAATTTTTGAAACAATAATTAATCATTTCGAATTGAAAGCGATCTGAAGTCAAAAAGTAATATATAGAACGATTTTGGACCATTTGATTACAAAAAGGAGTTGAATTTTATCATTTCTTAATCGAAGCGCTAAAAAATAAACAATTTTGTTTTGAATTGAAGAAGCACGAAATTGAATTATTTCAGATTAAAATTTCGAAAATAGGACAATGCAAAACGTTAAAAATTGAATATTTTTCAGATTCGAATTTTGGAAATTGGATCAGTTAAAATTCAGAGGAATTGAAATTGTATTGTTTATAATTGAAAGCGTTCATAATTAAATAATTAAAAATTGAAAACTTTTGAATTTGAATAATTTTGAATTCAAAGCGATTAAAACTTGACAATTTCAAATTGAGAATTAAATTGAATCTTTAAAATTCAAAGCTTCTGAAATTCTGAAATTTAACATTAAAGCTGATTAGACAAATTTTTCTGAAATAAAAAAATGAATTGAATTATCCTAAAAAAACTTTCAAAATAAATAGTAATATAACATGGGAAACATTAAAAATGAAAAACTTTCTACTACGAAACGTTGAAATTAAGCGAATGCGAACTTCATTTAAAACTGAAAACATTTTAATAACCAAAAATTGTGATATTAAAACTTTTTTGTACTCGACTCCTTTAAATTTTCAATTATTTGTAGTAAATTTAAATCCCTTAAAAATTAATCATTTTCAAATTGCTAATTATACTTTCCAAAAGTTAACCAATTCAATTTTACTTGCAAAACTAAACCCTATAAAAGGGAAAAATTAAAATTTTAGTGTTCAACATGAAAATTCAGATCTCTAAAAATGTAACCATTTAAAATTACCGAAATTATTCAATTACTGATATATCAATTTCAGATATAGTTTAATTTTTATCTTTTTTGATTTAAACTCAATTTTTTATTTCAAATCTTCCTTTAGAATTATTATTCATTCTTGAAATTTTCCAATAAAATATTTTTAAATTTGAAATGATTTACTTGTTTAAATCTTCTACTAAAAATCGGACACTTTTACGAGATTGTTGTAATATGATTCTAATATTTGAAATTGTACAATTTTAAGTATTTCAATTCAAAATTGCTTTCGAATTACATCTAAAATGATTAAATTCAAAACTATCAAAGCTTTTTTTAATATGAAATTTTTAAATACTTAATAGTGGAATTGTCCTGACATTTTGAATATTTGAATTTGAAACTACAATATTGTGAAATTTAACATTCGAAACCTCCAAAAATTAATACAAAAATTAATTTAGGAAAACTTTAGTTTCAAGGCCTCAAAGATTAAACTGTTCTAGAATTGCGCTTTCAAAGCTATATTTGAAAACATATTTCTCTTATTTTAACTCTTTTTGTGTAATTATTTTGCACAAATTGATTTTCTTGAGTATTTGTTTTTAAAAACAGCTTTTTAAAGAACATAATTCTTTTTAAGCCTTCTTGTGCAATTTTGTTGCATAATTTTTTAAAAGTTAATGTTGGTTTAAAAAATGTACTTTCAAATATAATTTTAAATTAAAATTATAGGATTTTAAAAGACGATAAATTTGTCATTAATAAGTATCATATCGTGTAGTATCAAGTGACATTCAAAACGACTGGATAGATTTTTTTTATTAAAAAATGTGCTTTCTGTCAAAAAAATCACTGGCATTTTCACCGTTTAAAATTGCAGAATTTTAAATATTGCTAAAAATATTGTGAACCTTTAAAGTTTAATTATTCTAAACGCTTTCAGAGGCATGAAAGCACCCTTAATCGCAGTTTTCTCCCGGTACTACGGGTTCTCCCGGGTGGGTGGCCACCCTGAGTAGATGCGTATTTGGCGTAGACTCAAACGCACATTGTTGCCAATTGCCCGAGCAGATTTTCCGTTTCGCAGTTATAATTTTCTGGCTGTGGCAGTTGGTGACAGTGGTTGTTGCGAAAAAACTGTCGGTAAGGTATACATCGGGTGTTACCTTAAGGGCGTAAAAGTGTCAAATACCTACATTATCGACATTTTTGAGACTACTGATTTTTTGTCTGTAAGATCAAAGATATTTGTGTAAGATAACTTATTTTATAAATACGTTATAGCAAAAATATAAAATGTAGTTTAGTGTCTTATCTTGGATTCCCCGAAGTTTTAGAGCGAACTTCTTTGTAAAAAAAAGTTATCTTCCTGAGAAAAGAATCAATAACATGAAAAAACGTCGGTAATGTAGGTATTTGATCCTGTTACATGCCCTTAATGTTTGCAGTCCACGGATCCTATTCCAGTAGTGAAATCCTAAAATATTACTACTTCATTAAATGCTCAATTACTAATTCAATTAGTAAAATGTTTACTAATTCAGATTTAGAGAGAATTTTGGGCTTTGAGACAATCGAATATCAAAACCATCTCTGTCAAAACCAGAATCTCTGGTCAAAACCAAACAAACAAACAAACCCCATAAGCGATTCAAAAAATCGACCTGAACGATCGATTACAAAAAAATCGATCCTCGATAATACGATAATCGATCCTCCCCCCACTCCCAATGGTCAGATAATTTACAGTTGGGAACCGGTTGGAATTAACCATGTGTCATCCTCTGAAATTGAATTCTTGCAGGAAATTGTAAACAAAAACATTAATTATTTTTTGTTTTCAAGTTCAAATTTCGTTTCTTTAATGCCACGGCGATTACTTAGGTCGCACATTTTTTTCCCCTACAAAAAGGGGAATCTCGAGCAAAGGACGGGGCAAAGGATGGGGCGTGCCCGATTCAGAAAATGCATGTATGCGTATAAACAGAGCGGATGACGTCACGCTTGTGTTGTTACGCCTGATAGTATGTTACGTATGCAACTACACTAATGAAAAACTCAGGGCCGTCAACTAAAATAGTAAAATGTTTTTAAAAAACACCTTGGTCAGAAGCTTAATTTTTGTCAAAATTTAAATTAAAATAAACTATTAATTTGAACAAAAATGTGAAAGTTCAAACCTTTTTTCTATCGCATATTAAAATAAATCACAATTATAACCACTTTATTTATTAAAAATGACTGTGTAAACACATATAAAAATATTTAAATGAAAAAGTAATGAAGAAATATCAAAACTGACACTTTATAAAAAAATAATGCATTTTTATATAAGTAATACATTTCTTAAAATTTAAGAATTTTAAATTAGTTTAAAATCAAATTCAAAATCCTATTTAACGTCCAATACTCAAGATAATTTATAGAATTCCTGAAAATAAAACAAGAATCAAACAATCCAATTTGGACATCCACCACAAAATGCTCCTACTGCAATTCCTAAGAACAAAAAAAAATGGTTTCTTTAGATAAAAATAAAAAAGAGGAAAGAAAAATGAGAAGGCAACCAACCACTTTTTTATTTTTGTCCAAAGAAACAAATTATTTTTTTCTTAGGAATTGCAATAGGAGCATTTTGTGATGGTTGTCCAAATTTGATCGTTGGATTCTTGTTTTATTTTCAGGAATTCTATACATTAATACATTTATGTTAAAACATTTTTTCTTCTATTCAAACGATTTTTTGCCAAAACTTGAAATTGAGAAGAGCTCTGTATGATTATTAAAACACGAAATTTATCTTTAATGTGACTTTTTTTTGGAATATTGTACTTAAGCGTAAACTTAGAATTGGGACGTTCCATATGAAGATTTAGGTCTGTGTAATTTTTGATCACGTATTGCATATGTCTCTGGGTCTCTAAATAATTAATGTTAAGCAAATTTTCAGAATTTTTCAAATACATTCTTACTTACATTCTTACTTACATTCTTACATCATACTTTCCAATTATTTTTTAACTTCGTTGATATTAATCTTGTAAAGAAATGTTAAATCATTTTTTCGATTGATTCTTTAAAAAAACAATTTATAACTAATGTT
Source organism: Andricus curvator (assembly GCA_932195095.1). Classification (NCBI taxonomy): domain Eukaryota; kingdom Metazoa; phylum Arthropoda; class Insecta; order Hymenoptera; family Cynipidae; genus Andricus; species Andricus curvator. Next base: position 517,917 of record CAKNYM010052644.1, read on the forward strand.
TTTCGACCTCATACTTTACGAACATTTTAATATTATTAGAAAAAGAATGTATTTTCTAAAAATATAGTTGTAGTATGACGAATTTAGAAGAGCAGCTATAAATTAAATAGAATTCTCCACATTTTATTGAAATTTCTTCATTATTAAATTACTTAACATGAGAATGTGGCATTTTAAAAACAAATGTAATGTGAATAATACCCATCACTGCATTTTAAGAAGCTAATATCTTTTTTCTGGTTTTAAAATATTGAACAAAATTAAAACATTACTTAGTAACAACACAATTCATTAAAATTCTTCTAATGTAAATTAATTTATTGTCTACAACTGAAATATATTATGAAATTAACGAAATTAGCAGTAAATAATATATTGAAAATTAAATCTATGCATCGCGGGATTTTTACATATGTTTTCACATTAAATTTTGATAATTTGTTTCTAGACATAAGAAAGATGTTTATTCCAGAATATTGCCCTAAACATCATAGCTAAGATTATGAAAAGCATCCTTACCGGATTTAAAAGAAATTTCGAATTAAAAGTATTCTTAAATAAATTTAGAATGATTGTCTCATTCGAAGTGGTACATATTTAAAAGTATGAGAAATACGGAGATTAGTGGCAAAATATTGAAAGATAAAAATCAACATAAAAACTACATTCATAAAGCTATCAGAAGATATTTATTCGAGAATAAATATCTGCGAATAGAAGTTCCCCTTTTCATTTTTGGGGCTCTTCGGCATGTAGCCTCTTCTTTCTTCGAGTAGTTACCCCCCGCCTATCGCAAGTTCTACTCTCGCGTTGTCTGATTCGATAAAAAAAATATAATTACAAATTCCGAAAGAGTTGATACAATAATATTGTGCCAACAATATATGAAGTAGAATATCTTTCGAGAAATTTGAAGACATTTCATCCCAATGCTACCACGGTACTCAAATAAATTGCTCAGTTGCAAAATCGACATCTAAATTTTATATAAGTGTGATCATTAAAAATCTAAAATCGTACAAAGGCTTTATATTAAATTAAAACTAATAATTATTGCCAAATTTTGTTAACAAGAGAAAATACTTGATCAGAAGCTATTTATTTGAGAATGAATGCAAATAGAATTTTTAGGG
>CAKNYM010052644.1:519059-618427 GCA_932195095.1 Andricus curvator
AAATCGTACACGGGTATAATATTAAATTAAAACTAATAATAATTGCCCAATTTTGTAAACAAGAGAAAATACTTTATCAGAAGCTATTTATTTGTGAATAAATGCGAATAGAATTTTTGGGGCTCTTCGGTATGTAGTCTCTTCTTTTTTCGAGGATTTGCGCCGCGACCCCCGCAGTTTCTACTTTTGCTTTGTATGATTCATTAAAAAAATATATTTAACAATTCCGAAAGAATTGATAGAATAATATTGTGTTAACAATTTGGAATAGAATATCTTTCTAGAAATTCGAAGATATTTCATCCCAACGCTACCACGGTCTTCAAATAAATAGCGCATGTGCAAAACCTAAAAGCATATACGGTTTTTATAGCAAATAAAATGTAATTATTATTTCAAAAATTTGTAAAAAAGAAAAAATATTTGAATAATAAATATCCTAATAATTTTTTCCAGCCTGGTAATTTTTTGTTATACCGTAAGTTTCTTTTTTCTTGATTTGAAAACCTTCACTTATATTAACCAGACCTTCAAGGTAGGGTAAAAACACTGATTTTGCTGAATAATATCATGATAAATTACTTACATTGAAGTAGGCAATTAAATACAGTTAAATTAAACCAAAAAATATGAATTTTCAACAAAATAAATGGATTTTCAACTAAGAACGATAAATTTTCAAGCAAAAATGGAATAGTTACATTTTGAGTTTAAACATTTATTTTTCAACTACAATGATGAATCTGTTACCAAAAAAATAAATTTTCAAACAAATAGTTGAATTTTCAACCAAAAAGATGAATTTTCTAACAAAACATACAAATTTTCTACAAAATACATGAGTTTTCAACTAAAAAAGGTAAATTTTCTATCAATAATAGAATAGTTAAATTTTCAGTTCTAAAAATAAATTAAAAAAAAATATATTTGGCAAGAAATGAATTTTTAACCAAATAGTTCAATTTTCAACCCAAAAAATAAATTTTCTACCAAAAAAGACAAAATACATGAATTCTTAACTAAAAAGGATAAATTTTCAACCAAAAATAGAATAGTTTTTTCAGTTAGAAAAATAAATTTTCAACAAAAAAAACAACAAATTTTCAACAAAATAGTTACATTTTCAATCAAAGAAATAAATTTTGAACCAAAAAGATCAAGGTTTAACAAATGCGATTACTTTTCTACCAAAAATACGAATTTCCAACAAAACAAATGAATTTTTACGTCAAACTGGTACATTTTCAACATCAAATAGAATAAATAAATTTTCAGGAAAAAAATTAATTTTAAAATAAATGAAAAAAAATATTCAAGGAAATAGTTAAATTTTCAACCAAGAAGTTTAAATTTCTAAGAAAAGATGGAATAGTTACATTTTGAATTGAAAAAATTAATTTTCTATATAAAAAAAAAAATAATAATTTTAAACCAAAGAAATGAATTTTCAACTAAAAGAGATAAATTTTTCACCAATAATAGTTCAATATTTAGTTGCAAAAATCAATTTTCAAGAAAGAAAAAAAACGAATTTTTAATAAAATAGTTAAATTTTTAATTAAATTTAGCTTCACCTTTAGTTTATCGAAAATTCCGTAACATTCCGTGACCTTAAATTCCCTAACTTGATTCCCTCTGTAGCAACCTTGATTTTGTAATACGGCAAATTGAAAACTCTAAGAATTTTTCAAAAGATTATAATGCAATAATTTTTATATTTTTAATGCTATTTGTTTAAAATTACTATTTTAGGTTAGCTTTTCTAGCGGGGAATTTACAAGAGGTTTAATTCTATCTCATGGTTTATACTATGAAGCTGACTTATAAGGATTATTTGAATGAGCAACATACTTTGAACTCCATTTTCTTTAATTCTTCGATAAAAACACTAGTGCCACACCATATAAATAAGAATCCCTCCAAGACTACAAAAGAATGCTGTCCAATTTTGCAACTGTAACTTCGGGATAATGAACGCTGATATCTTTTTTCACGATTTTTACGAAGTTTCAGTCATTTACGATGATTTCAAGCAATATAAGCTTCACGAAAATACTAATAACAGTTCGAAAAAATGTCAACAATAGCAAAGCGATTCCACCTGTTGGTTAGTCTCACATCCTCTTCAATGAGGGCCTAAACTTCACTCAATTTTATGGTCCCAAATGATTAAAATTATTCAATTTCTATATTCCACTTCAACATCTACACACGCCGATGCAAAAAATGATTCGACAAAATCAGAATAACTCGTAAAAGTGATGAAAACGATTCCCGGTAATCTGCGTGTCAACTGCCATCCACATCAAAACAAATACAAAGCAACGAATTTCGATTCGAATTACACCGAAATCATTATTTCTTCCGTATCAGAATGTAATTTTTATCACGATTTTCGCAAAACACGAGTTGTTAACTGTTAAAAAACGCGATAAATTAAATCAAATTGATTATAAAATTCGCAACATCCACACCACACGTGACCGCATGGCCGCTAAAAGTGGCTAAGTAAGAGCTAAACACGAACTGACAAACAAAAACCAGTGCTGCCAGGCTAAAAAAAATAAACTCATGAAAAATTCAAAATTTCCTCGAGTCCTATACCAAAATTTAATATAGAACGTGCAAAATATTTTAATTAAATACATTTTAGCTGTGAAAAATCTTCAATTGCTCTAGATTTTTACCGATTTTTTAGTTTTTAGTATTCAGGTTTCTTCACATCTGCGAATTACAAGGAAGTAACTACGGTTGGGGCGAAGCGTTAACTGAAAATTTGTGCTGAGAATTTTTAACGGTTTTTAGAATGTCCGATTCCTATTCAAAAAAGTGGTGTAACGATACATTTCGAAAATCTCGCATTCATTGTTGTTGTAAGCCTGATAAGCTTTTCATTACGTGAAATTATTTTATATCTCAAATTTGAAAATTAAATCTACGAATAATCTCTTTTAATAACAAAAATCTGAAAAATCATGGAAAACCTTATGCGAATTGAGAAAGATTTGCGTAACTACGATTGGGGCGAAGCGTTACCTGAGAATTTGTGGTGAGAATTTTTAACGGTTCTTAGAATGTCGGATTCCTATTCAAAAAAGTGGTGTAACGATTTTTGTGTATCTCGAAAATCTCGCATGATTGTCTTTTTATTGCGTGAAATTATTTTACATCTTAAATTTGAAAGTTTGAAAATTAATTCTATAAAAATAATCTCTTTTAATAACAAAAATCTGAAAAATCATGGAAAACCTTATGCGATTTGAGAAACATTTGTGTAACTACGATTGGGGCGAAGCGTTACCTGAGAATTTGTGGTGAGAATTTTTAACGGTTTTTAGAATGTCTGAATCCTATTTAAAAAAGTGGTGTAACGATATATATCGAAAATCTCGCAATCATTGTTGTTGTAAACTTGATTAGATTTTCATTGCGTGAAGTTGTTTTATATTTTAAATTTGAAATTTTGAAAATTAAATCTGCAAATAATCCTTTTTAATAACAATAATCATATAGAAAACTATACGAATTGAGAAACATACTTGTGTAACTACGGATGGGGCGACGCATTACCTGAGAATTTTTAATGGATTTTAGAACGTCCGAATCCTATTTAAAAAAAGTTGTAACCATTTTTATGTATCTCGAAAATCTCGCAATCATTGTTCTTGTAAGCCTGATTGTCTTTTTATTACGTGAAATTATTTTATATCTTAATAAATTTGAAATTTTGAAAATTAATTCTACAAATAATCCCTTTTAATAACCAAAAACATAAGAAACCTCATACGAATTGAGAAAATGTTTTATTTTTTAATACTCTTGAGCAGTTAAATTAAAATTTTCAAATTATCTATAATGATTTATTGAAAATATTATACATGTTTCATGTTTAGAGCTTTTCACTGGAAATTAGTATTGTTTAAAAAGAATTTTAATATTTTTAATATAAAATCATAAAGTTTCGAAGAAGCCGGAAAATTTCTAAAAATCAAGATTCTCGCAATTTGCAACAATTTTAGGTTATGTTAGAGTTTTACATCGGAAATTGATATTTTTCAACCGAAAATTGGTTTAAAATTGGTTTAAAGTGTCCAAAAGTTGTCCCAAAAAAACCAGTATGGTAATTTTTCTTATATTGAAGAAAAAAATTCTCAAAGTTTTGGGTCTAACTTTTCAGTGATACCATTTCTTTTAAGATATTCAAATTCCTTAATGACTAACTAAAAATAATTTCCAGTAAGTTATAGTGAGAAAATTTTTTTTTCTATAATTTGATAAACAAATTATTTAACAAAAGTAATTTTTCGTGATTCGCAATGATTAGCTGTTTTGAATCCATAGATTTTTGATAAAGTATGACAAGTAATAATGTGCGCTTACAATTAGTTAAGAATATCTGCTGTTTACCAATTATTTAAACAATTTTTATAAACAAATTTAAACTTTAACCGCTTTTACATGAATAGACCTAATTTTTTCGGAATGAACTAGAAATGTCTTTCCAAGGACTCTTTGCTATCATATTTTTCACTGGTAATTGTATAAACAATTTTTGTAAACAAATCCACATTTTCTCCATTTTCTCATGAATAAGCTTAATTTTTTCGTGGTATCAACTCGAAATTTTTTTCTAAGACTCCTTGCTGCCATATTTTTCATAGTGATAAAACTGTTAATTATGTAAACAATTTTTATAAACAAATGCAAACTTTGACCGCTTTTTTATGAATAGACCTAATTTTTTACGGAATGAACTAGAAGTGTCTTTCCAAGGACTCTTTGCTATCATATTTTTCGTAGTAACAAAAAGTGTTAATTGTATAAACAATTTTTGTAAACAAAGCCACATTTTCTCAATTTTCTCATGAATAGGCTTAATGTTTTGCGGTATCAACTGGAAATTTGTTTCTAAAGACTCCTTGCTGCCATATTTTTCATAGTGGTAAAACTGTTAATTATCTAAACAATTTTTATAAACAAATGCAAACTTTGACCGTTTTTTCATGGATAGACCTAATTTTTTGCGAAATGAACTAGAAATGTTTTTCCAGGGAGTCTTTGCTATCATATTTTTCGTAGTAACAAAAAGTGTTAATTTTATAAACAATTTTTGTAAACAAAGCCACATTTTCTCATGAATAAGCTTAGTTTTTTTGCGCTATCAATTCGAAATTTTTTTCTAAAGACTCCTTGCTGCCATATTTTTCATAGTGATAAAACTGTTAATTATGTAAACAATTTTTATAAACAAATGCAAACTTTGACCGTTTTTTCATGAATAGACCTAATTTTTTGCGGAATGAACTAGAAGTGTCTTTCCAAGGACTCTTTGCTATCATATTTTTCATAGTAACAAAAACTGTTAATTATAATTTAAAAAATGAACAAACGCACTTAGCACAATAGCTTCTATCAATTTGATATAAAAGAGTCTTTCTCAGCACATTTTTAGCTTATTCTGCAAAAAAAATGAAGCTTATTCATGAAACAATTGTGAAAATGTGTATTTTTCATGAAAATTGTTTATATAGTTAACAGTTTTTGTCACTATGAAAAATATGATAGCAAGAAATACCTGAAAGGACATTTCCAGTTCATTCTGCAAAAAATTAGTTCTATTAATGAAAAAATGGTCAAAAGATGCATTTGTTTATAAAAATTGCAGATATTCTTAACTAATTGTTAGCCCACATTATTATCTGCCATATTTCATACAAAATCTATGAATGACGACAAAATGAATTTTGTTCAATAGTTTGTTTATAACATTATAAAACATTTGTTTCTTATTCTAACCTGCTGGACATTTTTTGAAGTTATGGTCATTACGTTGATTTATGATCTGTTTTAATTAATTTAAAAATCTTTAAATAAATGTTATCACTGAAAAGTTAGAGAAAAAGAACTTCAAACTTTGTTGTTAAATTACAAATTTGTTTTCTCCAAAAATGTGGGTATAGTGGTCAAAACAATTAAATATTTCGATTATTTAATTTAATTTTTTGTGCAACGATATATAAACAAATATAGTGATAAATAGTGTTAAACAAATATAGTGAAAAAATTGCTTAAATAATCTCGCTATTGATCAGAATGAATGCACATATCTTAAGGAATATAAATAATTAATTTCATTTACAAGTTAATTTTTATAAACAATTTATTCAAACAAATTCTCCATTATATCAGTTTGTTGTAGAAAAGAAATTATTTTGTATTCAAATAGTTGTAATTTATTATTAGGATGGTATTAGGAATGAAAAATTGTCATAGTTTGAAAATCTATGAACAACTTACAAAGTTAAAAACAATTTTTAACCAATTAAATTTCATAAGCAGATCAATTGGCATAGTAGTAAAGTTAATGTAGGGATAAAAAGATTTCATTAAAAGATGATTTTTAATGAAAAAGAATTAAAAATTTCGATTATTTAAATAAATTTTGTTTAAAAAATGTCTTCAAAAATGTTAGTCACCCTATTTGTTATATACTTTAATTAAATGCATAAGCGGATGTTGTACGATATAATTGTTTATTTATGCTACATATCAAATGGGGCTGAGAAAAAATAGTTTTACATATGTAGCGTACTCTATGTAATTTTGTCCGCAGAATCGAATTGTCCTAATCGCTTTTTCGTAACTGACATTTTAAAACAATTGATTCAAACTGAAATTGTTTCAAAAATAATATCAAGTGATTTTCCCATGAAACTGATCAAGTTAATAAATAATTTATAACTTTGTAAGTTTGCAAGATTTTCACAGATATGCAAATTATGAAAATTTTTCGTTACTAATACCATTCTAATAATAAATTGCAACGATTTTATATCAAAATAATTTTTTTCTACGAGAAACTGATATACTGGAGAATTTGCTCAAATAAATTGTTTGCAACAATCAACTTGTACATTAAATTAATTGTTTCTATTATTTAAGTATATGTGCATTAATTATAATTAATAGCGAGTTTATTTGACCTATTTTTTTTAGATAGAAAATCATTTTTTTTTTAAAGTGTATATTTGTTTACATATTAAATTAAAAAATTAAAAAATCCAAGGGTTTGAGGACTTTCCAAATTTAATTCCGAGAATTTCTAAAAAAGAAACTTCAAACAATAATAGTACAATAGTGTTCTTAGAGCATTTGAATGTGTGAAATATAATGGTTATCTAAAAAAACTTTTCCAATTTTTTAAACAATTATTTCTTAAACAATTGGTTGGGAATATGGCTAAAAAAGTGATGTTCCATTCTATTCATAACAAATACTTTGTAATCCCTTGAAATACCTTAAAATCCCTTGAAATCTGTTAGAATCTTTCCAAATCACATTAAATCTTTAAAAAAACTTGAAATCTCTCAAAATCGCATGAAAACCCTAAACATATTTGAAAATCTCGTGAACTTCCGTAAAAATTTAGTAAAAAATACTTTTTTCCTATTTGAAATACCTTAAAATCCCTTGAAATCTGTTAAAATCCTTTCAAATTACATCAAATATTTTGAAATCTCATGAAATCCTTAAGAAGCTTTGGAAATCTCATTAAATTCCGTAAAAATTTTGCAATTTAAAAAATACTTTGTAGTCCTTTGAAATACTTCAAAAACTCTTGAAATCTGTTAAAATATTTTCAAATGACTTGAAGCATTTCAAAAATTTTTAAATCTCTTGAAATCTCATGAAAACCTTGAAAAGCTTTGGGAATCTGGTTAATTTCCGGAAAAATTTTGTAGTTAAAAAACAAAACTTTTTATTCCATTTAAATACCTTAAAATTACTTGAAATGCCTTAATCTCTTGAAATCTCTTGAAATCCTTTCAAATCACTTGAAATTTTACAAATATTTTGAGATCCCTTGAAATCCCTTGAAATCTAATAAAGTCCCTAAAAAGCTTAGGAAATCTCGTTAATTTCCGTAAAATTGTTGTAATTAAAAAAAAATACTTGTAGTCCTTTGAAATACTATAAAATCCCTTGAAATCTGTTAAAATCCTTGCAAATAATTTGAAATCTTTCGAATATTCTGCAATTCTTTGAAATCTCATGAAAAACGTAAAAAGCTTTGGAAATCTGGTTAAGTTCCGGAAAAATTTTGTAATTAAAAAACAAAACTTTTTATTCCATTTAAATACCGTAAAGTAACTTGAAATACCTTTCAATCTCTTGAAATCTGTCAAAATCCTTTCGAAACACTTGAAATTTTACAAATATTTTGAAATCCCTTGAAATCCCTTGAAATATCATGAAGTTCCTGAAAAGCTTTGGAAACCTCGTTAATTTCCGTAAAAATGTTGTAATTTAAGTTAAACACTTTTTATTCTTCTGAAATACCTTCCAATCTTTTGAAATCTGTTAAAATCCTTGCAAATAACTTGAAATTTTACAAATATTTTGAAATCCCTTGAAATCTCATGAAATCCCTAAAAATCTTTGGAAATATCATTAAATTCCGTAACATTTTTGTAATTTAAAAAAATACTTTGTAGTCGACCTTTGAAATACTATAAAATCCTTTGAAATCTGTTAAAATTCTTGCAAATAATTTGAAATCTTTTGAAATTCTTTGAAATCTCATGAAAACCTAAAAAGCTTTGGAAATCTGGTCAAGTTCCGGAAAAATTTTGTAATTAAAAAACAAAACTTTTTATTCCATTTAAATACCTTAAAATAACTTGAAATACCTTCCAATCTTTTGAAATCTGTTAAAATCCTTTCAAAACACTTGAAATTTTGCAAATATTTTGAAATCCCTTGAAATCCCTTGAAATATCATGAAGTTCCTAAAAAGCTTTGGAAATCTCATTAATTTCCGTAACATTTTTGTAATTAAAAAAAAAAAACTTTGTAGTCGACCTTTGAAATACTATAAAGTCCTTTGAAATCTGTTGAAATCCTTGAAAATAATTGCAAATATTTTGAAATTCTTTGAAATCTCATGAAAAACCTAAAAAGCTTTGGAAATCTCGTTAATTTCCGTAAAAATGTTGGAATTTAAGAAAATACTTTTTAGTCTTCTGAAATACCTTCCAATCTTTGGAATCTGTTTAAATCCTTCCAAATCAGTTGAAATTTTACAAATATTTTGGAATTCCTTAGATCCCTTGAAATTCCATGAAATCCCTACAAAGATTTGGAAATCTCGTTAAATTCCATAAAATGTTTGTAATTAAAAGAAATACTTTGTAGTCCTTTGAAATACCTTAAAATCCCTTGAAATCTATATTAAAATCCTTTCAAATTACTTGAAATCTTTTAAATATTTGTAAATCCCTTGAAATCTTTTGAAATCTCGTTTACAGTAAAAAAAAGTGATAATTCAGTAAAAATATAGAATCCTACCCCACCCCCGCCGGGGGGGGGGGCCCACAAAATCTTACGAATCCTAACAATAGGGGTGGGGCGAGATGTCTCAAATTAAAAAAAAAAACATCCTTACGTAATTAATGGACATTCCCTATAATATGTGAGTTTCTTTAAGATAGAACGCCCCACTCTGAATTTACTGATGAGATATTTCTTATGACAGGGGCGATAGGAATGATAAGTACGGGTGTGTCCGACAGTACAGGTTCCATCTACATTAGATGATTTGACATTTTTTAAAGACAGCCTTGAGTACCAACGCCCAAAGAAGTTTTCCGATATCTACAAGAATTCGAAAAACATTGAGCTTGCTTGAATTTCGATGTGAATTTAAAGCTAAAATTGATATAATCCCTCTTTAGAGGGACTAGTTTTTCGATCGCGTAGGTCGACGCTGGGATCGCAGTCAGTCGCGCGCCGGTCGAGTGTGTAGAAGGACAAGAGTGAGCTTGGTGGTTTTTCTTGGATTTTGTGAAAGTTTTATGCCAGTTTTGTGGTGAAACAGTGTTTCAGGGTATTCTTTCAACAGGGTAAGTTTCGAATCCGCAAAAGTTTCATTAAAAAACTCTGAAAGAACATATCTTTTCGTTAACGAAAGTGCTATGGGTGTATTATCACGATAAAAATGGCGTTTGCCGACCCGACTCGCGCGTTTAACTCATTCTTTTTCTGTCGGTTGCGAGTCTTCGTGAAGTATCTGTCGTTTTTCGACAAGAACGTGTGTTAATATGTCATATTCGGAAAGCACTATTTCTGAAGTGATGGAAAAAACAAAGCGCAAGCCTAAATGTTTATGAGCTCGCCCTATGAAGAGATCCACTGTGCGGCAGAATGAATCGCTTGTTTTTCTTCCTTTTTGGGCAAAAAGGAGAAAAATCGTCTCGGCTGGGTTCGCGAAGCACGCGTGGAGATGAAAGTGGTTTTTATTTGGTTTTTCTTGGATGGTTTGAAGTCTTTTTCTGTCAATCGTTAAGGATTATTTTCCGAGGACGTTGTCCCTTGTGATGGCTGCGCTCACCTGTCAAAAGAGTCCAGGGAACCTGCTTGTGACCTAATTTCATACTTCGTTATTAACAGTTTATTGATGTATTGCAAAAGGGTTCGTGAAATGAGGCGACGATAATTTAATTTGTGTTGAAAGCACTGATTAAGAAGAGGGGCTAAACATTGATCGGGTGACACTTTTATTTTGAATCTTGTCTTGTGACGCTTGAAGCGATTTTGGTGTGGGATTCATATTGTAGTTATTTTTGTCAATTAGTCTAACATAATTTGTCAGTCAACGGCGCTTAAATTGGTGGCAGCAGTTCGAGATGACACTGTGAATGCCTTGATGCTGTCATCAATGAAGCGAGTTATAAACGTCAAAAAAGGAAATTATTCAGTGTTGGTGTGAATGTATTATACAGGTTTTGTGAGAGTGTGTGATGACATCATTCATAGTCCAATGCGTTTTTTGAGACTTCATCGTCATCACAGTAACGCAATTCAACAAGTTAATTTTATTGGCGCATGTTTAAATTTAGATTTGTCATTTTTTTTCATAGATATTTAATAGCTGGTGTTTATTTTTAGTAGTACACGAGCTAAAATTGTGCAGAAATATCTTTGAAAAAATCTCTGCTCCAAAATATTTCATAAACTGGATAGTTTTTTAACGTTTTTAAAAAAAAATTATCTGGTATATAATTAATTCATTCATTTTATACAATTAATTGTCAGTCTATACATTCCTCAACACTTGCTTAATTTACGCTAATTTTGATGTTGCAACTGACAACATTTTTTTCTTACTTATTTGCTACTTGTTTATACAGGGTTGCTACAGGTCAGGATTTCCAGAAAGTCAGGGAATTCAAAACTGGCCAGGGAATATCAGGGAAAACCTGAGTCAGTAAATTTTCGATAAAATAAAGTTGAAGTTAATTCTATTATTTTGTTGAATATTCGATATTTTTAATATCGACATTAAAATTAATTCGATATTAAAATCTTTTTTTCGGTTGAAATATAAACTATTACATTTTTTGTCGAGAATCTATCTTGTTTTGTTTAAAATTCAACTACTTAGTTTGCAATTGGAGCTATTTTGTTAAAAAATTATTTATTTTTGTTGGTAATTCATCCTTTTTGTTGCAAATTTGTCTTTTCTAGTAGAATCTTAATCATATTGTTGACTAATTCATCTTTTTGGTTAAAAATTCATTTCTTTGGTTGAAAATTTAACAATTAGGTTGAAAATTTCTTAAATTCAAATATTTGGTTGAAAATTCATGTATTTTGTTAGAAAATTAATCTTTTTTTTTTTTGTAACATTTATAATTTTCGTTCTAAATCCATTTCTTTGGTTGAAAATTAGTTTTTTTTATTATTGAAATTAATTTTTTTCAACTGAAACTTTTACTATTTCATTTTTGTCAGAAACATATATTTTTTGATAGAAATTTAATCTTGAATGCAAATTCATCTGTTTGATTGGAAATTGAACCATTTCGTACAAAATTTATTTTATTCGGTTGAAAATTGAACTATTCCTATTAAATTTTCCAAATAAGAAAATAAAGAATCCAAAAAACATCATTTCTAAAATTGCGAATATTTAAAACATCCTTTGTACAAAATTTAAATTGAAAGATTTCTTGAGTCTAATCTTGAATTGTGAATTTTTGTCATACTCTGTTTTCATTGCAGAAAATTATTCTTAAAAAATTAGATTTAATTTCGATCTTAAATGAATTAACCATTCTCTTTTAACTTGAAAATTTATATGTTTTAGGTGAAAATTCAACTATTTTGTTTGAAATTCGTCTTCTTGGTAGAAAAGTAATCTCATCAGTTGAGATTTCACCTTTTTGGTTCAAAATTCATCTTCTTTAGTAGAAATGTAATCTTCTTGGTTGAAAATTGAACTATTTCGTTGAAAATGTATTTTATTAGGTTGAAAATTAATTTTTTTACTGAAAATTTAACTATTCTATTTTTGGTTGAAACGTTATCTTTTTTAGTTGAAATTTTTTTTACTAATAGTGTAACTATTCCATTTTTGCTTGCAAATTTATCTTTTTTAGTTGAAAACTCATTTGCTTTAATGAAAATTCGTCTTTTTTGGGTTGAAAATTGTATTATTTTTGTAGAAAATTCATATTTTCGAGTTGAAAATTCAACTGTTTTGCAGGAAATTCATCTTTGTGGCCTGAAAATTTAACATTTTGGACGAGATTTTGTTTTGTTAATGACTGAAAAATCTTGAAAATTCAACTCTTTTGTTGAAAATGAAAATATTTTTTGGTTTATCAAAGAATAATCACTTTCGTTGAAAATTTAACTATTTTGTTGAAAATTCTTCTTTTCTTAGATGAAAATTAATATTTTAAACTAAAAATTGAATTCTTCCATTTCTTGATCAAAATTGATCTCTTTGAGTTCAAAACTCAACTATATGGTTGTAAATTCATGTATTTTGCGTATGTCTTACGTAATTTGTGTATAACCCCTTATAAAATTCTGTAGGTATGACACTTGTCACTAATGGGTTTAAAATAAATTTAGAAACAAACTTTTTTTTGCATTAACATTATTGATCTCCCTAGGTGTCCGGTTGTTTTTGTACATAAAAGAAAAATTTAAACGGTCAGAGAAAATGAAAAATTGGTTAGGGAAAATTCGGGTAATTTCGAATTTGGGATTTTGTAACAACACTGTTATAGTTCGGTTATATTAATAATAAATTAATGTTTCTCCATACAATTGTAAATTACGCTGAAATATTAATTTTTCTCGATCTAACGTACAATAACGGTCGAAGATTAACTAATTTTTTTTTCATTGAAACCTGATGCATCTCACATACGAGTAAGGCGTCAAGGTTGCCTACGACAATGACAGACTCGTGATATTCACGGGACGTAAAGCTATATGCTATGGAACGTAAGGCTTGCATATTCTTCCAGGTGTTATGTTTACGGTTACGTCATTGTTGCACCGCTATAGCGATGGTGCATGTATGGATACGCATTGACAATGAGTGAATAAATTAAAGTTCAATTGTGAGCAACTCTTCCGGAAAGATTTTCATGCTGCCTGCTCATTAGGTCTTTAATCCCTATAAATTCAACTCGGGTTATAAATAAAACTCACTCGTGTGTAATTGGAAAAGAGGTATAATGAAGGTTTTCACTTTTTAGTCTGCTCTAATAAAAAAAGGAAGTACCAAGAGCACGAGGTTTATACATTGTTTGTGCTCTTGACTTGTTTTTCACGTTCCTATTTTAGTCATTGAGTACTAGTGGCGTAATCCGATTATTGTATTACCTTACAAAAATTTAAAAATGTGTCACGGTTTTTGATCATTTATATTTGAAAGTTTTGAAAATGGAGATCATCCAATTTTACAGATTTTTATTTTGAAATTGACAAATTCAGGGTGACCGCTGGACCAGGAAACCGGGAATTTTTTGACACCGAGGAATGACAGTGAATTTATTTTTTGACCGAGAATTTTATAAATTTGTGGAAGAGAAATCTATCCAATTACTTGAAATATCACATATTTCATGTCACAGACATAATGCGATTTTAAGTAAGTTTGATTTCAACTTTTTTAAAATGTCAAATTCAATTGTTAACGTTCACAATAAATCATTCGAAAATCTTATACTTTAAAAATGTTTTATTTTAGATTTTCATTTTTAAGCGTACATTTTCAGTTTAAAGAATTTTAAAATGCAGTTTTGAAGGCCTAAAAAATTAAAAGCCTAAAAATTGATAATTGTTTGAAAAAACGATTAAAGTTGATCAAAGTTGATTTTTAAAATTGAACTGTAGTTTGAGTATATAAAATTTAACAATAATTGATTTTACAAGATGATTCTGAATGGGTTCAAAATGAAATAATTTACAGGTTTTAGCGTTTAAACTTTAAAATTTAACTGTTTCAATTCGTCCGACTAAAAGTTCATAAATTATTTTCAAATTTTAAATAATTTTTAATTAATAGAGGGGGTTGCATGATCTCACCGAAAAAGCAAAATTCCGAATGTTGAACAATGCCAAAAATATAATTATCAAAGTACAAAATACCCGAAAAATGAAAATTTACAAATTTTAAATTAACGAAAAAAATCCCTTTTCTAGCTCTGCTATTTTTTCTGGATGACTAGACATAGCAAAAAAAACTACCGATAATGTTTACTAACAAAATTTAAATATTCAGAATGTGAAAGTTAACCAAAGTAGAAAACTTCAGGAAATTTAAATTTCCGCAATTATTAAATACCGGAAATGGTACAATTACCGACATTTTAAAACTTGGATTTTCAAAATCCCGAAGTTTCAAATTCTCGATATTAGTACATTTTCGAAAAAAATATTTAATATTTTGTGTCTGTCAGAATAACATTTTATTTTATGTACGTGCAGTTTGAAATTGGAAACAGCTTACCAAAGTTCCGGGAATTTGAAATTACATGTTTTAAAATATTTGGTTAATTTTATAATTTCGGGAATTTGAATTTTCTAAAATTATCCAATTTCGTTCATTTTCACTTTCGGAATATTTCAATTTCGTTTTTAAACATTTTCGGTAGTTTTATTTTTTCGCTAATTGGAAATTTCGTAAATTAAAACTTTTTGGAAATATTCTATTTTGGTAATTTTATATTTTTGGTATTTTTCAACATTAAGGATTTTGCTTTAGGATTTTTTGTGTTGAAAGCTTCCATTTTATACGCGTAAATTCTTGAACGTTTGTCACTTTTAAATGTTTAAAATTTAAAAGAGTTCCACTTTGAATGCTTTAATTTGCAGTTCAGTTTTGATTCCTCCAAATAAAAAAATTTTCAGCTTTAAGAGTTTCAGTTATTTAATTTCAATGACCGTGAATAATTTTTGTGAACCGGGAAAAGACCGTGACATTTTTTTCTTGTTTAAAACGGCCACCCTGAAATTGTGACGCTCTTTTCAAAATTTGTATAAACTAGGAAACTCATTTATTTTGATAAAATTGAATTTAAAGCTTCTGTATGAATTTTGATTATTAGGAAGCTTTTAAATTGCATTAATTTAATTATTTAAACCGTTTTCAGTGTTAATCTTTCTAGTGTTGAACTTGAACCTTTGAACTTGGACTTTTTCCAACTTCTTTTTAACTCTTGAATAGAAGTTTGTAGATGTTATACTATCCTCTATATTTTTATGACTGTAGCTACTTTATTTAAGCTATAAAGAGTAGAAATGTAGTAAAATTTTATTTTGAGATTAGTACATTTAATACTTTTATACTCTAAGAGATTTTCCACCACGAAGGTAGATAAGAGGCACTGGCATAGAGAAGCACCGATAACTCGACCGATAACTTGCAATCGTGATATGGTGATAAAACATTCTGACTTGGTAGCTTACAATGTTTTCATTGAAATACGTAACGTGGGCGTAGGCACATCGAGGGCAAGACTCACAAATAAAATTCAATGCTCCTTTTTGCTGCGCCCTAAAAACTTTAAATTAATAAGATCCAAAGCTTCTTGTGAGTTGGCATTAACGAATGCAGAGAAGTCTCCTTCAACGCATTACTTCAGAAATGATTGCCCTTTAAACTAAATCAATGTGATGTTAATCAATGTGAAATTAAATTAGAGTCAACTTCAAATTTAAATTTAATATTTTACATTCAAAACCTCCAATAGGCAAATTAAACAGGAATGATAAATCTAATATTTATTATCAATTGATTTGATGTTATGGCAATATTTTCAGATTTAATTTCGGATTTAAGTTTTAAAAATCAAATGAATTGTAATAGAGCATGAGTAGACTTGTTAAATAGTAGTTATTTGCTGTAGTATGTAAACTATTTTCTATTGAAACTGATTATTTTTTAATTTAAGGTAATTTGGTTATTTTTACTTTTCTTTTATTGATTGGAAGGTAAAATATGAAACAGAGCACCTTTCTGTGTGCATGTGTGACATTTGGACGTGGAATTAAATATTAGTTTTAAGTTATTAGTCAGAATTCTGAATATTAAGTCGACTATTATCTTATTTTTATGTTTCGGAGAATACAGTCATTTGGAAATGCTGTGTTCTTTCAGGAATGAGATCCTATGTTTTGGGCACTGACCACGACTAAAGGCCGTTATTTCTACCACTCGAGAACAACCAGTTGGATCTAATTTTCCATGAGTACAAAAGCGATGCTTTCGAGCCATGACAATAGTAAAATTTAATAGCTTTCAGTGCGCTTATTTATAGTTTAGTTCGTTCCCAGTGGGAAATATTGTGTAGGAGAATTTTCAACTAGTTTAAAATATTAGGATCCTATAAGTTCCCATAAATAATTATAATTATCGATTACAAAATTTAATTTTTAAGGTGGCTACTTGACCCGAGAATTAAGAAATCACCGGGATTAAAAAAATTTAATTTCAGTAAAATTTTTAAATCTTTCAGTTTTAAACTGTCAACTAGAAAATTTTCTTAATTCTAAAATCATTTTTTAAGGTCTCTTAATTTTTCAGTTCGCAATGCTATGATGTTGAAAATACAGATTTAAATGCTTATTGTACAGCGAGTCAATTTTTCTAATTTTTAAAGTTGTTTTTTTCTGCTTTTATTGCAAATACAAATAATTTAATATTTTTAAATTGATAATTTGAGGCTTAGAATTCAATATTAGAAGATTCATTCGAAAGTTGAGAGCTTTAATTTAAAATTTAAAAAGTTTGTAAAATAATATTCGTAATTGAACCGTTAGAAATCAATCTATTTTAAAGTAGATAGATCAGAATTGTACAATTTCAAATTGAGAATGATAATAAAAAGAATAATTTTCGATTGAAACTGCTGAAAGCGTTCATGATTACATAACTTTTGATTGAGCAATTCATTTTTAGATAATTTCAAGTATAAAGCATTTAAAATGTAATAATTGACAAAAATTTAACAATTCGCCATTTTCATTTAGGCTTCAAAAGGCAATTTCATATTAATAATATTTGAAGCTGAAGAATTTAAATTACCTAAAATTAGACAGATCCAAATTTAAATCTTTCAGGATTGTGTCATTTTAAAATGAAAGCCAAAATAGTTTAACAATTTCCAATGGTTCAGATTAAAAATTACAAGTTTTTAAATTTTAATTTAAAATTCCACATTGGTAAGGTTTTTAAACTCTTCACTTTGATTATATTCTAAAATTTTAAATTGAGAATAATAATAAAAAGAAAAATTTCCGATTGAAACTACTGAAAGCGTTCATGCAATTCAAATTTAGATAATCTTAAGCATAAAGCATTTACAAATTTAATAATTCACTGTATTAATTTATACTTTAGAACGGCAGTTTTTAATTTAAATCTTTTAACATTGTGTAATGTTAAATTAAAGCCTAAATAGTTGAACGATTTTCAATACTTCAGATTTAAAATTACAAGTTTTCAAAATTGAATATTAAGTTCAACATTTCAAATTGAGATGGATAATAAACGAAATATTTTTCTATTGAAACTACACGGAAAGCGTTCAGGATCAAATAACTTTTGATGGAGCTATTCAAATTTAGATGATTTTAATTATAAAGCATTTTAAAATTTAATAATTCACCATTTTATTAAGGCTTTAGAAATACAATTTTAAATTAATAATATTTGAAGCTGAAGAATTTAAATTACTTAAAATTACACAAATTCAAATTTAAACCCTTCAGCATTGTATCATTTCAAATTGAAAGCGTAAATAGTTGAACAATTTTCGATGCTTCAAATTAAAAATTACAAGCTTCTAAAATTAAATTTTAAATTCGACATTTGTAAGGTTTTGAAAGTCTGTGATTATATTCTCAAATTCAAAACACTTAAAATGATTTAATTTTACCTATTTCAGTGGTGAAGTTGTATAATGTATACGATATTTTAAATTAAAAAGTTTTCATTTTTAATTGCTTACAAGTATTGAAACTTTTTATGTTTTATAGTCTTAAAAAATAGAAAATTTTCAAATTTGATGGCATCTTTTATCCGGCTATGTATCACTTACCCGATTCCTACTTCTCACAGACATTTTTTTCTCAACAAATTACGTCCTCGCGAAATGAGATATCGAGTTAAAAATGTAGGAAATAAACTAAAATTAGGGTTGCTGCAAAATCTGGAATACCTGGAAAATTCATGGAATTTGGAAAAAGTGACTGGAATTTTTTTGATAGCACCTTACGGAAAACCTGGAAGTCATTGAATTTTGAAACCAGACCTATGTTAAAACCTTGAAAAGTCCTAAATTCTCAGAATATCGAAGGAAATTTATTTTCGGAAAATATTTTCATTTTCGATTTTGAATGCTTTCAATTTTGAGCTATTACATCTAGAATGATCTAGAATACTTTAATTTAATATTCGATTCATCGACAAATTTAAAATTGTTCAGTTTTGAAGACTTGATTAGGAATGTTTTTCTGAGATTTGAGTAGCCACTGATAATTTTTGAGTCACTTGTAAATTCTTATCTTTAGATAATTTAGACCTTTTTCTTCTACTTCGAAGCTTTCCTTTTATTCAAAATAGAGTCTAAAAAGGGGAGGACTTCCTTGTCCCTTATTTATTAAAAGATATTTATACTACTGTAAACGTTTCCCTCGATTTCGTTGATTGTCGTATGGAGTTGGGTTCTGCAGTGAGTTTCCTGAAATAGTGAGTTCAGTGAGGAAGGGAAGTCGTGATCTTTATATTTAGATCGTCCACTCGACAGTTTGGTATGCCATGTGCTTAGTAGGATTACAGGAACTGTCAGAAGCACTCATGCGCTTTCGAGTAATAGGCTAATCACTGGGTGCAACCTAATTTTATTATTTTCCCTTCCACAATGTGAAACCTTTGTAATATAATACCATCTGCCCTACTTTTTTAATCTACGTCTAAACTCTTTCGCTTATTAATATTCTCAATGAAATTAAATAAATTGAGTTAGCCATCAGTTTCTAACTCACATTGAAAATATGTTTCAATTAAAAAAACAAAAACAACAATTTATTTATTTTTCTCTTAGCATGTATCTAATTGAGGAGTAGGCGAACAAAACATGATAAATACATTCGATATGATTCCTCAATAATTAGATAACAATATTCTATATCTCAGTGACACCAGAGATAGAAGAAATATTCAAAAAGTATTATATAGAGAAAAACATCCAACTTTCTATCCAATATTATCGAATTATTGAACATGTAAGCTTTGATTTATTGCAGTTTTTAAAGCATATTGAATACTTTAGTACAAAATAAACGAATTTTAATTTCAATACTTTGAATGTTACAAATTTTTTAAAGCGGATTTTAATGGGGTAGAATTTGTTTGTGAATCAAGGATCAATCATCATAATCCTTATGTCCTAAAAATGATAAAAATGTGCATAACTAATGTTGAACAAAAATGTATTTATCATATTTTGTTCGCTTACTTTAATGTTTCTAAAGTAAGGTTTTACAAAATAACAGGGAACACTGTCCGTCCCTTTTTTACCTAATCCTCTTTTCCCCCTTTTCTCCATTCAATTTGAAAAAATTCACTAAAATATCCTAAATCGAGAATTTTCACTCAATTTTCCACTTTTTTAGAAAGTTTCGATTCGCTTTTAAGAATCATAAACGGAAACTCAAGACATCAGAAAACAACACGCTTTGTAAAAGATTCTTTTCAATGATACCGATTTTTAATATTTCCTGAATGATTTATCTGCTAATTTTGTAGATTTGAAGGACATCTTCAAAAAAAAAAGTGTTTAACAAAGTAGTTCAACTTTTAGCCAAGTAGTTGAATTTTCAACACAAAAATATTTTTATTTTAAATAAAAAATAGTTGAATTCATCCAAAATAGACAAATTTTCAACCAAATGGATTTTTCAACCGAACAAGGTCTTTCAGTCAAGAAAGCAAAGAAGTTTCAATCAAATTGTTAATTTTCAAGCGAGAAAGATATACTTTCTAGCAACAAGTTGAGTTTCAAACCTAAAATACGAATTGTCGACAACAAAGATAATTTTCAATCAAATATTTGAATTATCAACCATGAAAAATGAATTCTCAAAGAAAAATGTAATAGTTGATATTTCAACCCAAAAAGATTCTAGTTTTAAATAAGAAATAGTTGAATTCTTCCAAAAAAAGTCGAATTTTCAACTTAATAGTTGAATTATCAACCCAAAAATAAAAAATCTTTATTAAAAAAGTTAATTTTCAACCAATTAGTTGATTTTTCTGTCGAAATAGTTGAATTATTCACCCAAAAGGACGAATTCTCAACAAACCAGTTACATGTTCTACCAAAGACATGAATTTTTCACAAAGTAGTTAAACTTTTAACCAAATAGTTAAATTTTCAATCTTGAAAGATGAATTCTCAACAAAAATTATAATAGTTGATATTTTAACCAAAAAATATTTTTCAGTCAAGAAAGAAAATTTCAACCAAATTGTTCAATTTTCAAGTCAAAAAGACGATTTTTCTTCAAAACAGTTGAATTTTCAACCCAAAAATAGATATTTTCAACAAAAAAGTTAATTGTCAACCAAAAATATAATAGTAGAGTTTTCAACAAAAGAGAATGAACTTCGAACCAAAAACAGTTGATCCAACTTGTTGTTGGGTTTTATTAATTCAGATCGCATTTAGGTATAAACACGAGAAAAGAGGGGAATTGGGGAAAGACTGTATGAAGCCTCTAATAAAGTATAAATAATTTTTAGTTAATTGTCATATGGCTTGGTTTTAAATTTTAGCCAACTGCGTATTTAAAAAAAAAATTATCTTCAAAATTTTGTTATTTTCGTAAATAATTTTTCTATTTTCTGTTTCTTTACACTATATTGTTTTCTTAGCTAACATTTAATGAAGTTTAGAACATCTAAGAGTTTTTAACTGGTAAAAATATATTAGAAACAAATTTAAGCGTCTAAGGAAATTAAAGCAGCAGAAAAAGTAGTTCTTTTCTTCAAATTATTTCTTTTCAACTTACTTAGAAAAATCCTTTGAACAAATCAGGGTTCTGCACTGAAAATAATACACTAGAAAACAATCGTTGAGAATAAGGAATCAAAATATATTTACTGATAAAAATACATTTAAAAAAATTGAAACAAACATTTTGTTTATCCATTTTCCAATCTTAGATTTTCTTCAATTTTTTTCTGATGTATTTTTATTAGTAGAAAGTGCTGAAGTGTTGAACAGATTTTGTAAAACTAGCTAGAAAAAATGGTTTAAACACAACAATGACTGGAAAACTTGCCAAAAAAAGGCGCTACTGTTAAAGGGCACGATATAAAAAGATTATAATAATAAATTAAATCCCTTTTTAATCCCCTTTTTTGGAAAAAAATCCCAGTTTTTCACCTAAAATTGAACCACTGAGCTGCTGTAATTCCTGAAATAAGATCGACTCTGACGCTACCTATTTTTTGTGTAAAATGTTTTGATTTTTGATACTACTGAAGACGATTTTCTACTATCTTTTTTGAAAACAAAATTTTAAATTATTGTAGGTACTAGAACTCGGAGTTCTGAAAATTGATGGTATCTCTCCGGAAATAAGTGGGTCACGAGCGTCACGAGAAGAGTAATAACATCATCTTGGGTCTTTAACCTCAAAGTTTTCCTGCCCGTAACTTTACACTCGCCTAGGTTTCGCTTTTACGGTTTAAATGCTCGTTTGTTACGTGATATCGTAATCTAATTCCAGATCACTGAAATTGATTTTAGAGACACTATTGGAAACCTCATATTGATGGAATTAAGTTAAGCTTTAAAGTAAATTTGTAAAGTAGAGTTAATTAAAAATAGCTTTACTTTTGATCAGATATCTTGGTAGTGAAACTAATGTAATCCATTAACAATTATGGTCGAAGAAAATAATGTTGAAATAAGTTGTAAAGAAAAAAATTAAGCTAATGCTTTCTATTTTAAATGTGTTTGGAATTTAAAAAAGAAAATATAAAGGAGACAAAATTATATTTGAAACGTTTTTGATGAAAGAGATTCAAAAATAGTTTAAATTGAGGTTAAAATTTGAAATCATTCCAAATTAAAAATAATTCAAACTGAAGCTATGAACTTAATAAAAGTATTACAATTCGAAATTTCTTAAATAAAAAATATTTCAAAATTCAGACAAGTAGAGTTTAAAAAGAATCTAAACCTTTCAAGTTAATTATAATATGAATATTGAATATTTTTGAATTTTAAGGATATTTTATACAAAAATTAGAAAATGTTTATATGGGGCAAACACATTCGGATTAAAATTATCTACTTTAATTTTCTAACCTGAAAATTAAAGCTATTGACTTTGGAATAAAAATGGCTTTAAAAATGAAAAAGGAATGCACGTAAAAAAAAACAAAGGAATGATTCTATTAAATTCTCAAAAATTGATTTTTGTATAAGTATACATTTTTAAGATTTGGAATTATGGATTATTTTATTTAAATTTAAAAGCTGTAAAGTTATAGAATGGTCCAACTCACACTTGAGATGTCGGAATAAGCTTTGGGGGTTTTTTTTAATGTAACCATAATCAGATTTAGAAGATTTGACTTTATAAACATAAAATTCCAATATTTAGAGTATTAGATCGAAAAAGAAGTTTGGAAAAATTGTTTACCAAAAACAGTTTTGCAGAAATTGGCAGTGTTTTTTTTTTATTTCTTAACTTAATAATCTATATTTTTACCAATTCTATCGGAGTTTTTACTTGAATTGGTCTAAAAGGGGAAGTTTCTTTTAGTAGAATCTTTAACAAAATATTTTGGAATTCTCACAAATTCTAGTAGACCTAAAGTCCCCTATTTTCAAGATTTGGTCGATAATAATTTTACTTTTTATTTTCAAATAAAAGCGAGTCGTATAAACACTTCACTTTTTTGGTGTCAAATATCTTGGAATTTCTTTTTTAGTATTACTTAGGACAATTAGGATCCTTTAGGACCCATGCTTGTCTCTTAAGCAGCGCTAAAATGTTTTTCGAATAAAGTGGATTAGATACAAATTCTGTAGAATGAAAGTATATTTTTCTTCCTGATAAAAAGTACACCAAATGAGTGTAAATTTCACAATAAATGCAAAAATCACGTGTAAAACCACATAATTGCATTATCAATATAATTGGACAATTTCAAATTGAACAATTTTGAACTTAAATAATTTTGAATTTAAAATTTAAAACATTTAACTATCTAAAATTCTTTAGTTAAGAATTAAATAATTTGAGATTGAAATATTCGACCTTAATAAGGAAGTTTAAATTGAAGCCATTCAAACTGTAGAATCTTAAGATTGAGACTCAAAATTGAAATTCCGGATAAAAAAAAGCACAGAATTAGTGTGGGTTTTGAAATAAATGCAGAAATGACGTGTAAAATCACCAGAATAAACATATTGATTATTGATGAATGGCTTCACGACTTTGTTTTTTTTTAAAGTGAATAAATGAAATATACATATGTTTTAACAGACAAATGCAACAAAAACATCTTAAAAAAGGTCCATTGGACAAATTTGGAAGATGATAAAAAGTCAGGGATTTAAAAAAAATTACAGAAGTGAGCGAATGTTTAAAGAGGCGCTTTAAATAACTGTCAAGGATAATAAATATACAATTGTTAAATTTTTATTAGGAATTGTTTTATTCCGTTTATAAAAGTTAAATGATATTAAGATTCTGGTTCTAGAATATTAATGGTGAGGGAAAATGGAAAATTGGTCATGGAAAACTTAGGGAATTTTGAAAGTGAAGTTTTGCGGCCACCCTGATATAATATTCTTTTAGTTAAAAATGTTATTATTTGGTCGAAAATTCAACAATTTTGTTAAGCAGGCATCCTTTTTTGTTGAAAATTCAACCGAAATATTTCTTGGCTGAAAATTTAACAATTTTGTTGTTGAAAATTCGTTTTTTCTGTTTAACAATTCGTCAGTTTCAGTTTTTCAGTTCTGAAAATTCCATTGTTTTACAGAACATTCATTTTTTGGCTTGAAAGTGTACTGAAAATTTAACTTCCATTTTTGATTGAAAATTGATTTTTTTTAGTTGAAAATTCATGTATTTTGTTGAAAAGTCTTCTTTTTTGGTAGAAAATTAATCTTCTAGGTTGAAAATTCGTGTTTTTCGTTTTATCATTCATCCCTTTTCGTATGAATTCATATTTTTTTTGTTGAAATATCAACTATTACATTTTTTGTTGAGGATTCATTTTTGTAGGTTGAAAATTCAACTCTTTTGTTGAAAATTCTACTCTTTTGTTGAACATTTTATCATTTTGTTGATAATTCAACACGTTGGTTAAAAATTGAACTATTTTGTTTAAAATTCAACTGTTCATTGAAAATGCAACTGTTTTTGGTTCAAGTTTAATCTTTTTTGTTTGAAAATTCGTCTATTTGGTTTAAAAATTCTACTTTTTTCTTGAATATTCAACTGTCTTTTTTGGTTGAATAAAGCCCGTACAAAGAAACACCAACTATTTTAATCTTTTCTGTTTGAAAATTCGACCATTTGGTTAAAAATTTAATTATTTTGTTGAAAATTTAACTGTTTTGTTAAAAAGTCATATCCTTTTGGTCGAAAATTCAGCTGTTTTGTTGAAAATTTATCCTTTTGAATTGAAAATTGATCGTTTATGGTAAAGAGGTCATCTTTTTTTACTGAAATAAATACATTTGAATGTTTGTAATTTTAATCTGAAATTGTTTTATTCCGTTCATAAAGGATTATATGTTAAAAATGTTACAAGATTAAAATGGTGGTCTTTGAATATTAAATGTCAGGGAAAATGAAAAATTGGTCAGGGAAAAAGTCACGGAAAAGTCAAGGATTTTTGAAAATTAATTTTTTCAGTCACCCGCTAAGCGCAATTACGTGCATATTAGCAATACAAATGGTACTAATGAGTCACATCTTAAATAATAAAATCAGAGATCTTTAGCACATAATTGCTCGAGTTGTTGGATCATACTGATAGCTAATCATTCGTGATTACCCAGCGAATACTCATTGCTTATGAAAAATAGGTTAACGATCGCAACGAGAATCGATCTTAAAGAACCGGTGAACCGTTCGGGCGTGAAAAACTGGTCTGATGCTACTTTGACCGAGGACCGATATTCCACTGTACTGTACACCTACTGCACCTCCTACGTCACATCCGCATTTGCGTTAATCTACGCTTAGTCGCCTTTCAGTTCGTCATTTACATGGCCAGCGATTGTTTAACGTTTAAAAGAGCACATGCCATTTCCGGGAAAAAATTTCTGCACCGAAAAAACATTTTTTTAGAATAATTTATAATCTGTAGATTCACCAAAAGATCTGTTTTCTTGGATATACATGAAAACTTGGTTGAATCAAACAAATTTTGATTGATTCAACAAAATATTTGATTGACCCAACAACATTTTTTTGTTGAATCAACCAAATACTCCATCTGCCAAGGATTTGACTAAACAACCAAAACATATAGCTGGGTCAACCAAATATTCTGTTGCCCACATTATAATAACCATATTCTATAGTTGGTCGAATACAAATTTTGTTGATTCAACCAAATCGTTTTCGAAAATAGTAGCGAATTTTTTGTGATTTTGGTACGAAAATCAATTTTTTAACAGATGAAAAGGGTTCTAAAAATTAGTCTTTACAACAATAATTATCCTCCGAACACTATGCTACCATAAAAAATGCGTATACATCATAAATTGTTATTAAACTTGAAAACAAAAAACAAAAATCTTGTTTTTACTCGATTAAGTGATATTTTTCTTGTTGGTAACGATTTTTTTTATTATTTTAAAGGGTTCTTAATCCTAGTACTTACACCTATAATTATCTTTTAAAAGCTACGTAGCAATTAAGAAAATCGTATACATCGTAAATTGTCATTAACTTAAAAAAAAATTAATCAAAATCATGATGTTTTACTATTTAAGTCTGCTTTTTGTACATATTTTTGTTTAACACTGATTAAAAATATTTCTGAATCATTGTGCTTTTAATGCAAAATCAGTAGGTGCTTTTATCAAAATCGGCTTATCCGTTTACGAGAAAAATGCCTTTTATTTGCAGAATTTTTTATTCGCATAGATACAAATATATATGATGCCAATATAGGCTTGATACGTGCGGGGGAAATTTTTACATGCCCTTTCTTTCTAGGCCCTTTGATTTTTTTTATTGAGAACACTTGAGAAATCAAGCCCCATATATGCAAGTAGTAGTAGAAATCATTTATCACAGTAACATCTAAAAATCATGATTTTATATAAATTATTTCAATTCAATGATAATTTGCGTTGTACAAATTTTTTTTATTGCTACGTTGATTTAGGAGGATAATTATAGGTATGAGTATCAATTTTTGGAACTCTTTCCATCAATAAAAAAATCCTCACCAATAAGAAAAACACCACCTAAACAAATAAAAACATGATTTTTCTCCTCTTTTTCATCTTTAATAACAATTTACAATATATACGGATTTTTTCATTGCTGCATATTTTTCCTTTCCAAATGGAATGCCCCATAGAACTAATACATATTTAATTAAATTCGCAGATTACACATTTTTCCCAACTATTTGAAAACAAAATTAATTCAAATTTAAGATATAAAACAGCTTCAAGTAATGAAAAACCAATCAGGTTTTTAACAACAATCATTGCGATATTTTTGAAATATATCGATATACCTCTTTTTTTACATAGGATTTAAAAAATAGTTTCCTTTTCATGAAAAGCTTTCTAATTTTAAATTCTTCAAGCTGTGAATTTTTATAAATTTAAAAATAAGGGGCTTTAACAATCCAAATTTAAGATTGATAAAATTGAAGGCATTTCAGTTTTCACTTTTCAGCCCTTTAAGATATAATATTTTCAGGTTTCGCATTTTTAAAGATTTCTGATATGACACTCTGTTCTTTAACATTCACATATTTTCAGAAATCTGTTCTTAGAATTTAGCGATCGTGAATTGACAATTAGGTTTCCATGGTCTGTGAAGTGAAGACCGGCTTACTCTACCGAAAAATTTACATAGCATGAATCCGGGTGTTTGAAACAATAGCGAGAACTTTTTTAATGACATCTTTATCTATATTTGTAAAAATTATTTTTGATAGATTTTAGAAAAACTGTCATCTTTATTGCTTTGAAAAAGTTCAAGCAGAGAAATTTACATTTCAAAAATCGTGATTTTCAAATATTTGCAAACAGTTCTTTTTAAATGGTGATTATAAACCGATTATGTCGTTTGTAGTCTTTAGTGAGGATTCAGAGTCTAGACTTTGCGTGCTACTTAGACTGGTGCCAGACTTCGTGAAAACCATGGAAGCTCGTTAGTTCCACGAATCGTTTGAATTTCATGGGTCATGTTCACTTATAAAGTTTGCAAATCGATTGGATATATTTACCACTAGAGGTCATTTTTCGAGAAAGTGGCTTCGATCTGCTCGAGTAGAAAGAAGTATTTAGACTATTTAAACATCTTAAAGTGAGACTATTGAGAGTACGTCAAAAAAAATGTGCTACTCTCTCAACGAAGCAGTTCACATCCAACTAAATTCTTAATGGCGATTCGAAAACGTTTTCTTAACCTCATTTTTTTACAGATAATTAAACAAAAAACACAATATTCTATCAGGCATGCTAAAACTCCATTTCAGATTGCTCTACATTTCTACGATTTCAATGTAAAACTGCATAATTGTATGTACCGTATTCAAATGTGTTCAATTTTTAAATCTCCCGAGTTTGAGATGTTCAATTTCGAACTTCAAACTATTAAATTTTCAGGGCTCTTATTTTGAAATTTTACAACTTTAAACGGTGTAAAATTGAAAATATCCAATTTCGAAATTGTAAATTTAAAATTCTTTGGCTGGGAACCTTTCAAATTTTTAATTGTTTAACTGTTCAAGCTTCTAACTCGGAATAAAGTTGTACAATCTTTTGAAGTACTGAATTTAAAATTATTCAATTTCGAAATTAAACATTAAAAACAATCAGGACTGAAAACGAATAGTATTGAACAATTTAAATTTAAAAGCGTTAGAAATTGAACAATTTGTTATTAATAGCCTACAAAAATGATGAATTCTTAGATTAAAATTCTAGAATGCTCAGAAATATAACATATACAAGTATAAAAAGGCTGATATTATCATATTAAAAATTGAGGGTTTTGAAAACTAAAATCGTAATAAAATTAACATTTTCAGATTCCAGCATTAAAAATAAACAATTTTAACTAACAAGACGGGTAGAAAAATGAAAAGTTTCTAATTTGCACCTTTGAAAATACACTAATTTCTTATTTATAGATAATCAGGCTGATTTCAGAATTTGAAATTATTAAATTTTAAGTGCAAATTTCTTCGCAGCGTTCAATTCAAAATTGTTGAGTTTTGAACGATTTAAATTTTAATTATTAAATTTAGAACGATTTGAGTTTCAAATTGTTAAATTAAAAACGTTTACAATTATTTAATTTTTTCTTTTGACGTTTATGTTTGAAGGAGCACATGTAGATCACATTTGCGTATTATCGGAATTTGAAGGCATCGAACGTGAATTTTCCCATTTTCCAAGTTTTTAAATGGTGTCATTTTAAATGTTAAAATACTTTCTAATTTTGAATTTTGAAAAATTAAACTTATATTCGACTAACCATAAAAAGTCTTTCAATGTGAATTTATTTTGCCAGAATATTGAATGTTTCAATTAAACCTTTCTCAATTATTTTACGGTGTAGTTTTTTAGTGATTCAGATTTAAAATGTTGATCCACATGTAATTTTTGAATTTAAATACTTTTAATTTTTAATTGGTTAGGTGTTAAATCCTTTAATTTAAAAGTTTGAATGGCCGGAAAAATGGTTAACAACCCGGATGTTTAAACAGAGTTGTGGTGGTCACCATGAATGAAATTTAAAATAGAATGATCGAAAGGTTATTCTGATTATATTTGCCCTTCCATCCAAAGGAAAGTGAAAAGCAGAATTTTTATTGAGTTTCTCTGAAACCAATATGCTTTGAAAGCTAGATTTCCAGATTAGGGATGCGATACGAGTTCGGTCACCTGTGCACCGACCTTAATTCCTGTAAGCTTTGTTTTCCTGGAGAAAAAGTCGAACAAGTTATAATATGCAAAGAAAGTTTAACCGTAAATAAGAAGCGAATCGAATGTATTCTGTCTGGTTCGTGAAATTTCTTGTTTGTATACTATCTAGCGTGAAAACAACAATCGTAGAGATCGGCAAACGGACGAATAGAAAATTAGAAATGTCAGAAATGACTTTGAATATGCATGAATCTGTAAGCTACTTTACGTACGAAATCGTTTTAGAGAAACGTGACTTTGGAGCCCCGTCACTAATGAAAGGATGAAATATGAGACTTAGCAAATCAAGGAACTCGTTATCGTCTATTTTTACTCGTCTTCTTTTACGCATAGGTAGCGATAATTAAGTTGCGATTTTAGTTACTTTATTATCACTCTTTCAAATCTATTATTTTGAAGGCCATGGCCATGTGTAACGAAATTTCGGTACGAATAGTGGCATTTTTTAAGTACGAATTCCAGGGTGAAGGTGAAGAGGCTATTTATACCGAAATATTGGTTCGAATAACCGGATTTTTTCAGTATATGCAGAAACTTCGTATTTTGAGAAGAATAGAAAAATAAATTCGTCATGATTCTCAATTTAGATGACATTTTGGAATTATTATTTCAAACTAATGATGACATGGAAGAGGAATTCGGCAGTGATGATGAGGAGTAACTTATAATAAATTTTAAAATTCCAAAAAGTCTATATCGAAACAAGATCTACAAAAGTATTTTTTGTCTGAAGAAGATTCGATCTAATTTGATGCTAATTCATTTTATTAAAATTAATATTTTCATGAGAATAAGAAGCTGTTTTTTAAATTACAGTGTCGAAACTGAAAGTTCCTCAATTTTAAACAAATTTCAGTTTGATTAACTATGAGTTTGAAGGGGAAACTTTTCACTGATTTAGAGAGAGAAACGGTTAACATTGAATAATGTAAAATTAAAAGCATTTTTAATCAGAAAATTTATTTTTAAGTTCAAAATAGTGTAAAATTTAAAATAGAAAGCCTTAATGGTAAACCTTTTTTTAAATTGCTGCACACAAATTATGAATAATGAAAATATAAACCTTTTGAAATTAAACTATATTAAATTCCAAGTGTTCAATATTAATAATATTATTAATATTGAACACTTGAAAGTAAACAATAAAAGCTATAATATTTAAGGTAGTTGTAGTTGAAGTAGATTTAAATAAATTGTCTTTATCATTTACGGGCCACATAACAAAAAAAAAAGAAGTTTCATTACTTTTTTTTTTAATGTGAATATTTTATTATTTTTCATGAAAAAAATTGTAGACAAAAAACTATCAGTTCTAAATAATGTAACATTGAATGCTTCCAATTTTTATACTCAATACATTTCTCCTTTTTCTCGTTTTCTTCGCTAAAATGTGAACTAAATAAATAGTACCCAATAAGAAAATCCAACTATTTTTGTTTGAAAGTTAATTCTTTTTTGTTCAAAATTCGACTATTTGGATGAAAATATCATTCTTTTTTTTGCAAACTCAACTACTATTTTGATCTATTTGTTGAAAATTTATCTTGTCAGGCTGATAATTCAATTTTTCTAAAAAAATTATTTTTGGTTTGAAAAGGCAACTATTTAGTTATACTTGCAATTGTTTTTGGTTGAGGTTTAATCTCTTTCATTTGACAATTCTACTATTTGAGTGAAAATTCAATTAATTTGGTTTTTGGTTGAAAATTCATCTTTCTTGGTTAAAAATGAAATTTTTTTGTTGAAAATTAAACTATCTTAAAAAAATTCGTCTTTTTGCTCGTAAATTCAACTTTTTGGTTGAATTTTAATATTTTTTGTTTGAAAATTCGACCATTTGGCAGAAAATTCATCTTTGTAGGTTGGAAATTCAACCATTTGCCTAAAACTTCAATTAATTTGTTAAAAAGTTCGTCTCTTTTGCTTGAAAGTTCTCAACTACTAGAAAACTCAACTCTTTTATTATAGGAATTCGTCTTGGGGTTGAAAATTCAATATCTTTCGATTTAAATTCTTAGGAATTGAAAGCGTTTCATATTGAATTCAATATTGTATCCATACTAATTGTATTTAATTGTTGAGTAATATCAAGTTTAAAATGTTTAAAATGAATGTTCCTGAATTTCAGAATTAATGTCAGTTATAAACTTCTCTCATTTGAAAGTAATCCATATTGACAAATTGAACAGTTCATAAATAAATATTTTAAACTCTGATTCAGATTCCTTCCAGCTGAGTGACTACTTTTAAACAATTGTTTTAAATTTAAAGTTTATTTTGATTGTGCAAAGAATACTTGAAAATCAGTGAGAATTGTGTACTCTATATTTCTAAACAAATAAGGTTATTATTTCACTTGTTCAGTGTCTTATGCTGTTTTTTTTTCATTATCCTTATAAATTTGATGCGACATTTTACGGATTTTTTTCGAAATTCCATGCGACATTCTTTGCAATTTTATGCGACGAATGTGATTTTTTTAAAGACTTCTAGTCAATCAAATCCCTGAAAACATCGAATTTTAGTCATTTATGGAAACTCTCATAAAAAAGAAGCCGTGCAAGCTTGGTGGGGTCGGTAATTGTCCGAAAAAGTGATGTGATGGTCATGGGTGTAGTGCTTCTCATAGGTCGTTATATAGGTATAGTGGATGAGGACCTGGAAACCGGCGCCGTGGTGACTGCAGTCAGAAAATCAATAGTAACTCTGTACACGTGCGTCTCGTCTTACTTTTACGCTTTCATCAAATGTATGTACCTACGTAGATATACATTTTGCTCCTGAAGAATCTCTCACAGGCTCAGGATTCGCGACCTAGTATTCTAGTAACAGACTTACCGAATAAAGGATAAGTTAGTTGATAAAATAAATTTGAGACTTCACTAGGAAAACGTTATCACAAGGCTGCTCACTTATTCTACTTTTTGCTTAAAGTGACTTTTTTCGTAATTACTATAACTGATTTGCAATCCGTGTCGAGGTCATCTAGAGTCAAGTGTGTCAGGTTGAGTCTGAGCAGACACTTCATTGAGGTCATTGCTCATACATTGATGTATCCCATTTATTAAGTTGATGTTAATTATTAATTAGGATTTAAGATTTAATTTTACTCTGGACATTGAAACTTTGTAGCATCCCTTATTCAAGGTGGCCGTAGGTCAGGGAAAACTTGGAAATCAGGGACAAGTTAGGAATTTTGAGAAAAATCTTTTGAAAGTCAGCGAATTTCTATACGAAGCATGTTTAATAACCGTAAAGGATAATAAATTTTAAATTGTTTTATTCCCTTCATAAAAGATTCTATGTTAAAAATGTTACAAGATTAAAATTCTGGTCTTTGAATATTGGTCGTTTTTTGTTGCTGGAATGACAGTTTTTTACATTCTCATCATAATGAGAAGGTATTGTTTTTATTGCCATTCCATCGACAAAAAACTTCTTCTCTACCCTGATCGATAAGGGAACATCAAAACTCTATCAGAATATTAATGGCCAGGGAAAAGTTAGGCAATTTTGAAATTGAAGTTTGCGACCACCCTGATATAATATTCTTGTTAGTAATTTATTCGCCTTGTATTTTTATTTCTTTTTTTCAGTTGCTTCCTCCTGCCGATTATATTTTTAGTTACAAATTTATTATTTGATTGTAAATTCAACAATTTTGTTAAAAAGGCATGCTTTCTTTCATGGTCGAGGATTCCACTGTTCTGTTGAAAATTCCTTATTTTGGGTTGAAAATCCAACTATTTTTGTAGACAATTAACTTTTTTTTTGTAAATTATTATTTTGGTATTGAAAATTTAATTGGAATATTTTCGTTTTGAAAATTCAACTTTTCCTTTTTAAAAATCCGTATTTACAGTTTAAAACTTCATCTTTTTACATTCTCATTCTAATGAGAAGGTATTGGTTTTATGTAAAATTTGACATAGTCGGTTTTTATCAAATCTCCACGTTTTGAGACCTCCTGAGTCAGAAAAAACGATTTTTACGAAGGTGTCTGTCTGTCTGTAGTCTGTCTGTCTGTCTGTCTGTCTGTCTGTCTGTCTGTCTGTAGCCACGATAACTTTCGAAAAAATGATCAGATTTGATTGAGCTTTGGCACACTTTTTTATGGCCGAAAAATAGAGAACGAGTTCGTTAACCAGCTATTTTGGATGAAAATCCAAAAAGTGAGCACATTTTGAAAATTTTTGAGACCACTTTTTTGGAAGATTTGAAAATTCTATGTACGGTTATTAGTAGTACGCAAAATGACGAACAAAATATTCTTATGACTTTTCGTGATAAAAAAAAAATTACTGGAGTTACAGCATTTTCAAAATTCCAAAAAACAAACGAAAATGATCATTTTAAGCCGAAAAACGCACGATATGAAAAAAAGTCAAGACGAGAAAGACGTTGATTCCTGAACACCCTATAATATTTTCATGACAACTTTTTGAATTTTTCGAAAAATAAAAAATTCAAATTTTGATCGCACAAAAAATTAATGAAAAATCAAAAAAGCCATTTTGCTGTAAAACTATGCAAGATACCAGAAAAGGTCATCTCACCAAAATTGTGCACCTAAAAAAGATCTACAAATTTCTTATCATTCACTTCTTGATATGACGCGTAGTTTTTGTTTTATTCGTAAAAAACAGCATTGAAAATAGAAAAATCAAATTTTCAGACGAATATTACCAGCTACGAAAAAATGACCGAAACAAGATTTGTTCATCCAAGGAAGAGGTACAAATTTATTGTGACTCATGTTTCGATAGGATGCGTGGTTTTTGTTTTATTCGTGAAAATAACATTGACAGTAAAAAAAATCAAATTTTTGAAAAAACAATGCAAGGTACGAAAACATATAAATGAACAAAAATTGTGCATTCAAAAAAGACTTACACACCCGTAATCAATTTTTGTGGTAAGAATATATTCAAAATGAAAAAATTAACTTTTTTGATAAACGGCACAAGCTAAAATAAAATGTTTACTAATAAAATTTGTCGCCTGAATTATATCATTACTTTTCATTTAAAATCAAATAGAAATTTAGTAATTTGTATATGAAGAACATATAACACGAAGCACAAAGTGCGTGCTCAGTGTATTTACCAAATCGCACGCCGTAAGTGCGCTCAAACTTTTTTGTTTCTATCATACGGTTCAAATGATTTTCAAATCAAATATCGAGCGCGAAGCGCGAGTGTCTGGATGAGAATGTGTTCCTTAAGGTCGATAGAACCTTGAGTAAATAAAGTTCCTTTTCAGTCTAAAATAAAAGCAAATTTAACAATCACTTAATATGTAGAGGTTTTGATAATTTTATAATATTTGCAAACAAACTTTTTCTTTTCATCGAAGTCGAACACGAAGTTCAAAAATCTAGAGGAGCCTAGCGTAAAGCGCGATGCAAATACGCCCGAGCGCGTAGCGCGAGGTGAATACATAATCGAGCGCGAAGCGCGAGATAAATATATGATCGAGCGCGAAGCGCGAGATCCAACAGTCGCGCGCCCTAGGCGCGCTCAAACTTGCGAGCGAAGCGAGCCGCGCGCGAAGCGCGCCATGAGAATGTGCCCGCAAAGCGGGCAGATTTTTTTGGTTAAAAATGCAACTGTTTGGTTGAAAATTAATCTTTTTGAATTGAGGATTAAAGTATAATGTTTGAAAAATCGTATTTTTGGTTGAATACAACTGTTTTTTTATTTATAGTGAAAATATTTTTTGTTTGAAATACCCAGTATTACATTATTCGTTGAAAATTCATCTTTTTTGGTTGAAAATTCAATTACTTGGTTGAAGGTTGTACCAGTTTATTAAAAAATCATTTTTTGTTGAATATTCATAATTTTTAGTTTAAAATTCATCTGTGGATTAAAATATCATTTTTTTGTTCGTTGACAATTAATTTTTAAAAATGAAAATTTAACTATTCCAGTTGAAGATTCATCATTTTCGTTAAAAATTCATCTTTTTGGTTAAAAGTTTAACTATTTTTTTAAAATTCGTTTTTGGTTGAAAATTGATTTTCTAAACTGAAAATGTAACTATTTCATTTTGGGTTGAAAATTCAACTGTTCTGTTGAAAATTCCTAATTTTTGATAGAAAATTCAACTCTTTTGGTAGAAAATTAACTTTTTTTTCTGTAAATTCTTATTTTGGGAATTGAAAATTTAACTCGAATTTTCTTGTGTTGAAAATTCAACTATTCCTTTTGAAAATTCAACTATTCCTTTTGAAAATTCGTCTTTAAAGTTTAAAAATGCATCTCTTTTGGTGGAAATTTAATCTTTTTTGGTTAAAAATGAAACTGTTTGGTTGAAAATTCGTATTTTTGGTGAAAATATCCACTATTACGTTATTCGTTGAGAATTCATCTTTTTTGGTTGAAAATTCAATTACTTGGTTGAAGGTTGAACCAGTTTATTAAAAAATCCTTTTTTTGTTGAAGATTCATCATTTTTAGTTTAAAATTCATCTCTGGTTTGAAATATAATTTTTTTGTTTGTTGAAAATTAATTTTTAAAAATGAGAATTTAACTATTCCAGTTTGAAGATTCATCATTTTATAGTTGAAAATTCATCTCGCTGGTTAAAAGTTTGATTACTTTGTTCGAAATTAATTTTTGGCTGAAAATTTTTTGTTTAATTGAAGATCTTAGGTTGGTTAAAAATTGAACTATTTTGTCGAAATTTTTGTTTGTGTTTAAAATTAATTTTTATCAACTAAAAATGTAATTTTTCCATTTTTGTTAAAAATTGATTTTTTTTAGTTGTAAATTCATCTTTTTTGGTATAAATCTAATCTTCTTGCTTGAAGTTTCCCCTTTTTTCTTAAAAATGCAACTGTTTAGTTGAAAATAAACTTTTCAGTTTTAAAAATTCATTTGTTTTCTTGAAAATTCATCTCTTTGTTTGAAAATTTAACTATTTTGTTGAAAATTCGTCTTTTTGATAGAACATTAATATTTTCAAGTTGAAAATTCAACCGTTTTGTAAAAGAATTCGTCTTTCTGGTTGAAAAATAATTTTTTTACTGAAACTTTAACTTTGACATTTTTGGTTGAATATTTGTCTTTTTTAGTTTGAAAATTCAACTGTTTGTTTGAAAATTTATGTATTTCGTTGAAAATTCGTTTTTTTTGGTAGAAATTTAATCTTCATGGTTAAAAATTCTTTGGTACAAAAATCTTGGCTGAAAATTCGTCTTTGTGGTAGAGAATTCAGCTTTGTAAGTTGAAAATTCAACTATTTGTTTAAAAATTCAACTACTTTGTTACAAAATTTAATTAATTTGTTTAAAATTCAATAATTTGGTTAAAAATTAAACTATTTTGTTGAAAATTTAACTGTTTTACAAGAAAGTCATCGTTTTTGGTCGACATAAATAATTTAAAATTTTTTAACCTGTACTTGGTTTATTCCGTTTATAAAAGAGTCTATGTGGAACATGTTACTAGATTAAAATGCTAGTTTTTGAATATTAATGGTCAGGGAAAATGAAAAATTGGTCAAGGAAAAGTCAGGAAATTTAAGAAATGAAGTTTGTCGACGACCCTGTTTTCTGCTCATTTCCGTGATTATATCTTCCTTAATGTACACGCTCCTCTTTTTCGTTACTTTAGCCTTAACGTAAACCGTACACTAGGTAAACTTAACCTTCCGCGATTATCGTGTCATTCACATTATGATTCATTTCAGTCCGCCTACTTTTGAGCTAAGGTACCTACAAGTATCTAGTACCACTATGCCGGCCCGTATGTCATTAAGTATGACGCCACTTGCGTAATTGCTCTTAATTCGACGTAACTGGCTGCCAGACGTTTAAGAATGCCATTCATTCGTCCCCTGGTACTTAATATCGTTCACACGTTATCCGTTAAAAAAAAGGAAGATTTGCGGTAAAAATTGATGCATTGATTCAGGTGCTATCATTCAGAGCAAAAATTGAGTTAATGGATCTATTGCAGGCGAAGAGAGCATGCGATTTATGGATCCTTGAGTGGAATATTAGTCGAGTGAAGATTTCGCCGGTTTACATTCGCCTTCGTGCTTTATTATACGGTTGGAAAATTCTTTCTGGTTGAGCTGTCCAGTAATACATAATACAAAACATTTTCCTTTCGTGAAATCATCACTATAATTATTCTTCAAAAGTGGAATGCAGGAGTGCCATTGTTTCTTTCGTGGGGAAAAATTATTTCTGAATAGGAAGCAAATGCGGAAATTAAAACATACTTCACAGTCTTTCTTTTTTTCCGCTTAAATTCAAAATGAATTGATACAAGTCAAAAAGAAAATCCAATTTTTTGGTTAAAAAGGCATGTTTTTCTGCCGAAAATTCCACTAGGTGCTTGAACGTTGATCTACTTTCTTAAAAATTTATTTTATTAGTTGAAAATTTAACTAGTTTGCTAAAAATTGTTTGTTTTGAAATTAATTTTATTAACTGGAAATTTTACTATTCCATTTTTGGATGAAAATTGATCGATTTGAAAATTAATATTTTGCTAAAAACTCAACTGTTTTGTAGAAAATTCATGTATTTTGTTAAGAAAATTCTTTTTCTTTTTGTATAAAATTAATCTTATTGGTCGAAAATTCAACTACTTGGTTGAAAGTTGAAATGCTTTATTAAAAATTCATTTTTTGGTCGAAGATTTAACTATGTTGTTGAAAATTCGTTTTTTTGAGGGTTTAAAATTGGTCATTTTTAGATGAAAATAAAATTGTTTTCTATCACATTCGTATTCTTGGCTTGAAAATGCAATTATTTTGTAAGAAATTTGTCTTTTAGTTTAAAAATGTAATTATTTTGGAGGAAACTGAACTTTTTGGTTGAAAGTTCAACTATTTAGTTGAAAGTTAACCTGCTTTGTTAAAAATTCATTTTTTGGTCGAAGATTTAACTGTGTTGTTGAAAATTAGTTTTTTGTTGTTGAAAATTAATTTTTCGACTCCTAATTTGTATTCCATTTTCGGTTAAAAATTTATCGTTTTCAGTTAAAATTCAAATTTTCCAGTTGAAAATTGAACTATTTTTTCATAAAATTCGTCTTTTTGGCTTGAAAATTCAATTGTTTTGTTAAAAATTTGTATTTTGGGCTGAAGATATTATTATTTTGGAAGAAGATTAACTTTTTGGTTGAAAATTCAACTACTTAGTTGAAAGTTAAACTGCTTTGTTAAAAATCAATTTTTTGGTCGAAGATTTAACTGTGTTGTTGAAAATTAATTTTTTTTTGTTGAAAATTAATTTTTCGACTCCTAATTTGTATTCCATTTTCGGTTGAAAATGTATCGTTTTCAGTACAAATTCAAATTTTCCAGTTGAAAATTGAACTGTTTTTTTTATAAAACTCATCTTTTTGGCTTGAAAATTCAATTGTTTTGTTAAAAATTTGTATTTTGGGTTGAAAATATTATTACTTTTGAAGAAGATTAACTTTTTGGTTGAAAATTCAACTACTTAGTTGAAAGTTAAACTGCTTTGTTAAAAATTCATTTTTTGGTCGAAGATTGAACTGTGTTGTTGAAAATTAATTTTTTTGTTGAAAATTAATTTTTTCACTCCAAATTTAATTATTACATTTTTGGTTACAAATTTATCGTTTTTAGTTAAAATTCACATATACCAGTCGAAAATTAAACTGTTTTTAAAATAAAATTCGTCTTTTTGGCTTGGAAATTCAAATATTTTGTTAAAAATTTGACTTTTGGGTTGAAAATATTATTATTTTGGGAGAAAATTAACTTTTTGTTCGAAAATTCAACTACTTGGTTGAAAGTTAAACTCCTTTGTTAAAAATTTAGTTTTTGGTCGAAGATTTAACTATCTTGTTGAAAATTGGTTTTTTGTTGTTGAAAATTAATTTTTGTACTCCAAATTTAAGTATTTCATTTTTTGTTGAAAATTCATCTTTCCAGTTGAAAATTAAACTTTTTTATCAAATTCGTCTTTTTGGCTTAAAAATTCAACTATTTGGTTGAAAATTCGTCTCTTTTGATACTTAATCTTTTTGGTTGAAAATTCAACTATTTTGTTGAAAATGTAATATATTTCAACTTGAAATCTTAAGCGCTTCATATATTGGATTGAATATGGTACCTGTACATTAATTTTATTTCCAAGAATTTTTTTTTATTTCACCATTTTCGTGAAAAATCACTCTGTTTCCCTTGTTTTAAACCCATTTTTGGCTGTGAAGTCTGTTAAAATATTAGGTAGACAAATAGGAATTCCAGGCCTCAGAGACCATTCCCTATATTCCCTATCCCCTATTGCACCCAATATTCGATTGGGGTCCTTTGGTCTAAATTTGAATCTCAAAAACGGCACCACTTCAAATTGGGTCCTAATGTTTTTTGTAATTTGAAGCTTAAAGCTGCCAAAACTTAATAAATTGAAATTTAAAGCGTTTGAAATTAAAAGCGTTAGAAATTAAACAATTTTGAATGGAAAATGTTAAGAATTTAAAAATGTTAGGTAGAAATATTTGACCTTATTAAGCAAGTTTAATTTAAAGAAATTCAAACTTTAGCAATTTCAAATTGAGACTAAAAACTGGAATTCCCGATAAAAACTACACAGAATTAGCGTATCTTTCAAAATAAATGCTTATTATCATAATTTTGATATTTTTTACAATTTTTTTCTAGTCCCGAGAAGTGATTTCAAATATTGACTAATTTTTTTATGATCCCTAAGAGATAAATTAATATTTGACAGGCTACTTATTTTTAACAAAAAATTTGAAAACCTCTTCCGAAATGACTAGAGAATTTTGTTTGTTATTTGAGGCCTTTCAGCGTATAAAAGTACCGCAGAGAAAAACGGTTAAGTCTTAAGAAGACAAAAACAAAAAGGAAGCAGATTTTGCATTTGGTAATTTTGGAAAATTCTTTTAAATAATTGCGAACGTTTTACTGATAGAATACGTTAGAAAAAACTTTATCACTGATAAAAATACAGTATTAAAAAAATGTCAAGAAAAACTGAAAGAATTTATTTTTCATTCTTTCAGCTTTTTATTTTGTTTTCCACTGTATTTTTCAGCTAGCTAAAAAATGAATGTTTAAAAACAAAAAAAAGTCTAGAAATACCTATGAAAAAGTACACTTTTTAACCTATGTTTCATCCCATATAGGAAGCGGGAGGCGTGGAATTCGTTTTAAAGGTTTTCCTATTTAGGGCACTAAAATAGCTTATTGAAAAACTCGATGGAAAACTTTTAAAAGACTTTGATTCTTTATAATTATTGAGAAACTCTTTGAGTTTCTATTGACTAGGTTGGAAGAAAATGTTTCTCGTTTCATTTGATCTTCATCTGATTTATTTGACGAAAGTGAACATTTTGCTGGAGATTCTGTGACCTTGCATTTTATTTTATGAGAGATAAAAGGGAGTGTTCCAAATTTATCTGATTTCACCTCGGATTTCACTTGATCATTTGAGCCTGGATGTTTTCCAAGAGTATCTTGACGCCAATCGATCGGCAATTAATTGTTGCATCACGCGAGACAGGCTTGTCCGGAACAAAGTCGACAATGCAGCACTGTTGACAGGGTCAATTAATTAATGATCATCCTGTGGATGTGGGTGTGGATTTGTAAAGTTAAATGGGATATTTTTTTCACAATTTTGATCAGTTACCAGTCACTTTATGCCTTTTAGTCTAGACAACATTATCTTAGATTTTGGAATCTTAAAAAAAAGGCAATCCTGATGCGAATTTTCTATTCTTTTTTATTTCTCTATCAGTGTAACCGAGAATACTTCAACAGCTTTGAAAAGACTTTAAAAAATTTTTAATTTGAAAATGCTTCAACAAATTTACAATAAAAAGGTAAGATTTTGAAGATTTCGAAACAAAAATTTCGTAACTTTTTGAGAATTTTGAACGGTTTTAAGAAAACATAAAATGTTCTCAAAATTCCCGGGAAATGGCAATTTTTTATGTTGAAAGATTTTATTTTAACTGTTTAACTATTTCATTTAGATTTAACTATTCCATTTTTGGTTGAGAATGGATCTTTTCTAGTTGAAAATTCATGTATTTTGTTAATAATTCGTCTCTCTGTTGTTGAAAATTCATATTTTCGTATTGAAAATTCAATTGTTTCGTTAATAATCCAACTATTTTGTTTAAAATTCGTCTTTCTTGAATGAATTAAACTCTGTGTTATTTAAAATTAAAATTCAACTACTTCGATAGAAGGTTAAAAATGTTACTATTTCTTTGAAATTTTCTTTTGTAGAAAATTCATCTGTTTGGTTGAAAATTCAACTATTTGGTTTAAAATTAATTTTTTTTTGTTAATTCATATTTTCGTGTTAAAAAATGTAACTATTTTGTAGAAAATTTATCTTTTTTGGTAAAAATTTCACCTTCTTTGTTTAAAAATACAACTGGTTGAAAAATAATATTTTTCGGTTGAAGATTCAACTATTTTGTTGAAAATTCGTCTTTTTAAAAAATGATTAAAAATTGGAAAAGATTTCGAGAAAATTTAGAAGCGTGTTAAGAATTTTGAAAAGTTAAAAAAAATAAAAAAGTTTTCTTAAGATTTATGGGACAATTTTATATGAAATATCTTGTACAGATTTCAAAAAATTTAAAGCAAAATGTAGATTTTTGAAGATTTCGAACAAAAAATTAAGATATATTTTTTAATTTCTTTGGTACTAGCGATTGATTATTGAATAATTATTGAAGACTTATTGCAAAATAAACCATTATGAATATTATTTATTTTAATACTAAGTTATAATAAAGGATTAAAAATAGTTTTTTGTAATTACTTTTCAATAATTAATTATTAATTAATTGATAATACCAATGGCATTAAAAATTATATCTAACAAAGATATGTTTATAAAAAATAACAACTGTCTTGTCAACCAAATCAGCGCAGATAATTAAGACATCGAAATTGTATTATATTTCCCATACTATGTGTAAACAAATTTTCTAAATAATTAACTGAAGAGAGACACCATCATGTGTCGATATATCTGAAGCGATTGTGATCTAATTGTATTCATTTTTACTCGACACCATGAATTGCAAAAATATTATTTTGTTTAAATATTATAAGATATCACAATACATAAAATTACACCTAGGAAAGCTTATCTTAAATTCGTTTTTTTCTTGCTTCCTGTAAGAGGAAATTCGATATTAACAACCGGGAAAAAACCGAGAATTTGGTATGGCGAAAATTAGTAGACACTCTGCACCATTAAATTCAAACGAATTAATTTGAGGAAATTGAGAAGTTTTTATAATATTCAGATCAGGCTGTATTTCAATATTCTTCCAAGATTCAACAAAACCTTAGATTTTTGTGATAGTAAAAGAAATATTTTGAAAATCTAATCTGGGATACAAATTTAAACTAGTTTAAAGTTTTCAACAAATTTATATGTATGTTTGACTCGAAAAGTAGATCTGCATTAAACTTCATGAATCATAAGTAATTTGAATATAAGAGGTCAACATCTAGAAGGTCAATTATGTGACAAGACTCTGAACATGACAAATGGTCAGAAATGTTCCAAAGAGTCTTCCAAAGAGACAAAGATTAATGAATGAATGGTTGGACCGTTTCTCTCCTTTCTTGTAAGGTAAAATGCAACTCTGCCTGGCTTTCTTGGGTTACCTTGCATTTTTTACCGTGCTTGATAAGACAACAGATTGTCAAAATTCTTACCTTATCTACTGCTCAAGAATTTATTGAGTGATTTCTATCGAAGAATATAATATTCAGTTATAAAAGAGAGTTTTAAATTTATGAAAATTATTTTACATGTAGGTAAAATTGAATAATAATTTTCTGAATTTTATAGACTTGGATGTGAACTCTTTTTTTCAAGTATCTGAATTTTTTATTTTGTAATTCGGAACATTACAGAATTAAAAATGATCAATTCTTATGACTACTATTTTAAAAATGTACAATTTTTCATTTTGTAATATTGCCTAATCTGTAATGCCATAAAAAATCTCTTTTGTATCTGAAATTGTTTAAGTTTAAAGGATTAAGTTTGAAGGATTCC
Organism: Andricus curvator; assembly: GCA_932195095.1. NCBI lineage: Eukaryota > Metazoa > Arthropoda > Insecta > Hymenoptera > Cynipidae > Andricus > Andricus curvator. The sequence goes on from CAKNYM010052644.1 coordinate 562,642, forward strand.
AAATATTTTTAAAGCTTTTTTTTTTAGATTCTACAATTTTGAATTTGAACTTGTTCAATTTTAAAGATTACTAGTTAAAAAATTGTACAACTTTAAACGTTTTATTTTTAAATGTATAATTTTTCACATTAAATTTATTCAAATTTGAAATTGAACATTATTGAACGTTTTGAATTTTAAATAAGTTTATATTTCTGATGAAAACCGAATTATGTAAACTCCTTGCCAGATTTAATTCAATGATTCTGGCAAAATACAAGAGGCTTCTCTGTGAAGATTGTGCCGAGGTGCAAGATGTAAGTTAGGAGTATTTCACACTCACCTGGTCAATGTTTGCTCAAGTTAAGATACATAAATGCAGGCTTGTATCACACGATAATAACACACTTGTTTTTCAATTATATTCAGCTGAAGTTTGAAAATATTTCCAGGCTAAAGTTTCTAAAAAAATAGCTTTTTTATGATTTAATTTTAGTTAAAATAAATTTGTTTTCAAAAACATATACGATTAAAGAAAAATAACAACTGGGTGGGAACTGACCGGAAAACCCGAGAACTAGCATGGAATTTTGAGCACCGGAAAAAACTGGGAAATAGCCGTGAATTTTTCAGATTTTTTGCTACTTTTGCAATATTTAATATTAAAAGTTAATATTTCGTTCAAAAATTAATGTTCCTTTTATACTATGTATACATTTAAGAATTAAAACAAGTTACAAGTTCCTTTTATATTTGAGAACGAAAACTTTCTTTTTAAATGTTTAATATAGTAAATACGTAGGTAATCTAAATTTATATAAACAATTACTAATAATTGGCTTATTAAAGTTAGAATTTAGGGATATACTAACTGTTTCGCAAATAAATTGAAAACCCGCTTTTCGAGAAAAACAGATTCAAAATTGTATATTTTGTCTTCAAAATATAGAAAATTGGTCTTTTTGGATTGAAAATTCATCTTTTGGTAGAATATTCGTCTTCATTTGTTGAAAGTGAATTCTTTTTCATTAAAAATTCATTGAAAAAATATTATATTTTTCGTTCATAATCCATCTCTTTTGGTTAAAAATTCTACTACTTGGTAGAACAATGAAGTATTTTGTTGAAAAGATAACAATTTTGTTAAAAAGTCAACTTTTTTGTTCGAAAATTCAAAGGTTTTCTTGAACATTCGTATTTTTGGATAGCAAATCCGTCCTCTTGAATTGAAAGTCCAGAATCCAAATCTTTAGTTGAAAAGTCATATTTTTTTTGTTGAAAATTGATCTGTTAGGGTTGAAAGTCAATTCTTTTTAATTGAAATGTCTACTTTCACATTTTTGGTCCAGATTTAATCTCTTTTGGTTACAGATTCTACTATTTGGTTGAAAATTTAATTATTTTGCTGAAAAATCGTCTTTTTAGAAAATTCGTCCTTTCGGATTAAAAATTCACCTTTTGGTATAAAAGTCATATTTTTTTGTTGAAGATTCATCTTTTATGGTTGAATGTTAAATGATTTTAGTTAAAAAGTCTACTGTCATACTTTTGTTCCAAAATTCATCTCTTTTTGTTAAAAATTCTACTATTCGGTTGAAAATTCAACTATTTTCTTAAAAAATCAACTTTTTGGTCCAAAATTCAATTGGTTTGTTGAACATTAATCTTTTTAGATATAAAATCCGCCCTTTTAAATTGAAAATTTATCTCTTGGTAGAAAAGTCGTCTTTATTGGTTGAAAGTGAATTCTTTTTCATTGAAAATTCATTGAAAAACTATTATATTTTTGGTTCATAATTCATATCTTTATTTTATTCTACTCCCTGGTTAAATATTTAATTATTTTGTTGAAAATTCAACAATTTTGTTAAAAGTCAACTTTTTTGATCGAAAATTCAAAGGTTTTCTTGAGCATTCGTCTTTTTGGATAGAAAATGCGTCCTTTTGAATTGATAGCAATCTTTGTTGGAAACGTAATCTTATTTCGTTGAAAATTGATCTGTTATGGTTGAAAGTTAATTCTTTTTAATTGAAATGTTTACTATCATATTTTTAATCCAGAATTCATCTCTTTGGTCGAAAATTCATCTTGATTCGTCTTTTTGGGTAGAAAATCTGTCATTTCGGATTGAAAATCAATCTTTTGGTAGAAAAGTAATCTTTTTTGATTGAAAATTCATCTTTAATGGTTGAAAGTTAATTCTTTTTTATCAATAAGTGTACCATTATATTTTTGATCGAGATTTGATCTCTTTTGGTTAAAAATGATACTATTTTGTTGAAAATGTAATTATTTTGTTGAAAATTCCACAGTTTTGCTGAACATTCTTCTTTTTGGATAGAAAATTCGTCGTTTTGGATTGAGAATTCATCTTTTGGTATAAAAGTCATATTTTTTGGTTGAAGATTCATCTTTTATGGTTGAATGTTAAATGTTTTTAGTTGAAAAGTCTACCATATCATATTTTTGTTCCAAAATTCATCTCTTTTGATTAAAAATTCTACTGTTTGGTTGAAAATTCAACTATTTTCTTTAAAAAGTCATCTTTTTTGGTCCAAAATTCAACTGGTTTGTTGAACATTCGTTTTTTTTGGACAGAAAATCCGCCCTTTTGGATTGAAAATCCATCTTTTGTAGAAAACTTATCTTTTTTTTGGTTGTAAATTCATATTTTATGGTTGAAAATGCAACTGAATTTGGTTGAAGTTTAATCTTTTCTGTTTGAAAATTCAATCATTTGGATGAAGGTTCATTTTCGTAGATTGAAAATTCAATCTTTTAGTCAAAAATTTCATCTCGTTTGCTTGCAAATTCAACTATTTGGTTGTAAATGCAACTGTTTGTTTGAATTTTTTTTTTTTAAGTTAAAAATTCAACTATTGTGTTGAAAATTCATCTTTCTTGGTTGGAAATGTATCTTTTCGGACTTAAATGTCAAATGTTTTCTAAAACATTCAACTTGTTAGCTTATCTCAAATTCGTCTTTTTGGGTTAAAAATTCATCTTTCTTGGTTAAAAATTCCAGTTTTGTTGAAAAAGATATATATTATTGCGGCTTGCAATCTTAGGAATGTGGTGTCTACATTATTATTATTATTTAAAAGATTTTATATATTTGCCAAATTTATATAATAAAGCAATTAGTATTAAATAATCGTTATTATAATCGCTTCAAAGTAAACCCGGAAAAATGTAGTTTTTAACCGGGAAATAGCCCGGAATTTTTTTAAAGGTTTGAATGGCCATCCGGAACAAAGCGTGAGTGGAAAATTAAAAGATGAGATGATCGAGAGAAACTTCACTTGATTAATCTTTTAAAAACTTAAAAAGACGATGACTCACAAGTCATCGAATAAATTAATTCACTTTCTACACACCGCCCATGAAAGGATATATGTATATAAATATATAGGAAATGACTTTTGAAACATCAATAATTTTTTTATAGATGAGTTTATACCCTATAATTTAAGAATTGCATTACATCCTACAGGTAGGTGATAAGCTTAATAAAACCATGAAAGGTCGAACCTTTGAGCCGAAGTGTTATTTACAATTTCGAGTCTCAGTCACTGTCATATTTTTTCTGGTGTGACATCACGCACATGATGTAATCGTATGATGGTGATTCTCAGGAGCCCACGCGCACATGCAGTGTTATATTGTACTCATGAGTACAACCTGCTTACAACACATTTCTTGAATCCAGGCTGTAACAGGGCGTGGAACTTTTTTTTGTCAAGAAACTTTTTTGAGAGCGTGCTTAAATTTTTCTAAAATTTTACAAATTGTCTCGTTGTCCCGAAATTCAGGATGACTAGTCCAATATTTTTCATGAGCTTAGCTAGTCCTTTTCCAACTCGCCCAATTTTTCGGGACGACTAGACACAGCCAAAATTTTAATATGAAATTAAATAGCAATCTTTATTTTCTTGTAAAAGTTGCTTTATATTACTAGATTCAACTATTTCCACGAAAAATCGTTTAACTTTTCACGTTTTGGTTGAAAATTGATCTTTTTTGGTTGAAAATTGAAGTATTTTGTTGAAACGTCGTCCTTTTTGGTAGAAAATTAATCTTCTTTTTTGAAAATTTACCTTTTCGCTTGAATATTCAACAGTTTGTTTAAAATTTTTGATCTCTCTTGGCTGAAAATGATTTTTCAGTCGAAAATTTGTTATTTTTTTATTTGAAAATGATATCTTTTTAACTGAAAACTTAACTATTCCAGTTGAATATTCTATCATTTTAGTTTAAAATTCATCTCTTTGATTGAACATCAATTTTTTAACTAAAAATGTAACTATTCAATTTTTGGTTCAAAATTGATATTTTTTATTTGCAAATTCGTCTTTTTGGTAGAAAATCAATCTTCTTGATTGAAAATTCATCTTTTTTGATGAAGATTCAAATATCCCAGTTAAAGGTTCATCTTTATTATTGAAAATTCTACTATTCCAGTTGGATATTCATCATTTTAGTTGAAAATTCGTTATCTTTTTGGAAAAGTTAACTATTTTGTTGAAAATTAGTTTTTTTTTGTAGAAAATTAATTTTTTTAACTGCAAAATTTAATTATTACAGTTGAATATTCCATCACGTATAGCATACAATTTTCCTTAAACATTCCTGGAATAATTCAGTGGTTCGGAGAATTCCGAAAAATGTTCCAGGAAGGTTCCCGGAAGTAGGTAAATGTCCGCGAGTCAAGGATGTTTCCGGGAATGTTCGTGAAGGTTCCCGGAAGTACGTAAATGTCCGCGTATCGGGAAAAGTATCCGATTTTTGGTTTAAAATTGATATTTTTCAGTTGAAAATTCGTCTTTTTTGGCAGAAAATTAATCTTCTTCGTTCATAATTCATCTTTTTGGATGAAAATTCATTTATCCCAGTAAAAGATTCATCTGCTTGGTTGAAAATGAAACTATTTTGTTAAATATTCGTCTTTTTGGTAAAAAAATTAATATTTGCGCGTTTAAAGTTCAACTGTTTTGTAAAAAATTGATCTTTCTGGTTGAAAATTAATTTTGTTTAACTGAAAATTTGAATATTCTGTTTTCGGTCGAAGTTTAACTCTTTTGTTAATAATTCATTTTTTCTTTCTTTGAAGATCCATTATTTTAATTTAAAATTTATCGCTTTGTTTGAAAATTGAACGATTTTATTGAAAATTCGTTTTTTTGGGTTAAAAATAAATTCTTTCAGCTGAAAATGTAATTAATCCATTTAAATATTCCATCGTTTTAGTGAAAAATTCATATCTTTGGTTAAAAATTAATTATTTTAACCTGAAATTTAAAAATTCAATTTTTGGTTGAAAATTCGTCTTTTTTGGTCGAAAATTAATCTTCTGGGTTCAAAATTCAGCTTTTTAGTTGAAATTCAACTATTCCAGTTAGAAGTTCATCATTTTAGTTAAAAATTCATATTTTTAGTTGAAAATTCATCACTTTGCTTGAAATATAATTTTTTGATGAAATTTTTTTAGATGAAAATTCAACTATTTGGTTGAAAATTGATATTTCTAGTTGAAAATTCAACCATTTGGTTCAAAATTCATCTATCTTGTTGAAGATGCAATATTTTTATTTGAAATGTTATATATTTTAAGCGCTTGAAATTGAATTTTATTTGTTACCAACATTAATTTTACTTAAAAGAATATCCCTATTTTCGTGAAAAATCTCCTTATTTCCCAAGTTTTTCCAGGGTGTCTATTCACCTTAAAAATATTTTTTATTCAAAATATTAATATGTTAGGTAGGCATTGAATTTTAAGTATATGAAAATAAAATACAAATTTGTTTCAATTATTATTCAATTTCATAGACTTTAGGAACAAATTCAGGAAATGATTACATTTGTAGAATTATTTGGTGATAATATATTTAAGAATATATTGTAATATAATTTGTCAAATCTTTTTGAATTAAACATATTAATTAAATCCCTAGAAACGTGTACCATGACGAAATTACTGATCCTTTAATAATGTTATTTTCTCGAATAAAAGAAAACAGTTATTTAATTTTACATATGAATAGTACTATTTTCACACATTTAGATATTTACAAGGACTGAAAAAAATTATTTATAATAAAATAGCAAAGTTGTATACAAGTTCCCCCAGTCGATTGTTTACAAAAATGCGAAATATTTAAATGGCTCTGGAATATGAAAAATTATACCTGCAAAAATCTTGAGAGATCTGACAAAGACCTGGAATTGTCAGGGAATTTTTTCCAGGATTTGAGTAGACATCCTGTATATTGTATAATTCCTAATACTCGTATAGTAGACCCTGCTGATTTTAAAGGTGAACTTAATCGCGAATCTTCAAACCATCTGGTCTAACTTTAGCAATTTGGTTGTAGTTTAAAGGAAAAGTCAATGTGCTGGGTGCTGCTGGAAGGAACGGTATAATTCTAGTAAACTCTTGGCTTCTTTTATCTATATCCGGTGTAATTTGAATTCTAATTCTTCAAATCGATTTTCCAACCTTCGTGACTGTTTCTCTTTAGAAACAGAGAGGATATGAATTTAAGACTGATAGCACGTGCCACGTGACATTTCGGACGACGTTTATTATTGCCACACCCAAGGCAGGTCCCCTTTTTATATTGATATTCATCTGAGGGAGAGAGCATAAATGAATGCTTGTTGAGTGAGACCGCAACCAGTAGTCTAGAATTTTAAGTAATATATTTTTAGTGCTCTAAGACTCATTTCGAGTAAGAGTTGATATTTCAAAAAATAAAAGTTCCTCACAAGCATTTTACAATTTTAAATGTCGGGGTCAATATCCTGAGTTTCTCAGAAGCTACAATATTTATTATGAATATGTACAATATGCTTAATTTTAAAAAGATTTAGTTGTTTAAAGAGTTTATTTAACAAGAAGGAAAATCCAATTTTAAGTGACCATTTAAATGAAAAAAAGTTTCTACGTTTTCTATACAAGTTATTCTAATTTTGTTTTGAAGATTACGAAACTTTCCACAGTGCCAAATGTACCCTGAAAAAATTGAGAAACTAGGAAAATGTCGGTTAAAAATAAAAAGAAAGTTGAATTATTTTGAAATTAAATAATTACAGGGATCACAGTCCGTGCCCTTTTTTACTTAGACCCTTTTTCCCCTTAAATTTGAAAAATCCACAAAAACACCTAAATTATAGAATAGGGACAAAATTTTCCCTTTTGTTGCAAGGTTTCGATTAATTTTTTAGAATCATAAACAGAAATTCAAGACATTAGAAAGCAAGGCGCGTTGAAAGAGATTCTTTTTGATGATACGAATTTCAAAGATTTCAACCAAAGAGATACATTTTCAACTAAAGTGATGAATCCTAAACCAAAAAAAAATGAATTTTCAGCAAAGTAGTTCAACTCCTAACAAAGTTTCAACCAAAAAAGATGAATCCTCAACGAAAAATGTCATAGTTGAGATCTCAACCAAAAAAAATTTTAATTTTTAATAAAAAACAATTGAATTCATAAAAAAAGACGGCTTTTCAACAAAATAGTAAATTTTTTAACCAAGTGGTTGAATTTTCAGGTCAAAGAAAATGTTGTCTACAAAATAGTTGAATTTTCAACCCAAAAATATGAATTGTCGTCAAAATAGTTGAATTTTCTACCAAACTATTGAATTTGTAAGCCAAAAAGACGAATTTTATACGAAAAACTTGAACTTTCATCCCGGAAACATGAATTTTCAACAAAAAAATTAATTCAACCTGAAAAGACGAGTTTTCAACAAAATAGGTACATTTTCTACCAAAATAGTTAAATTTTCAACTGAAATTATGAATTCTTAATGGTAAAGTTAAAAGTTGATATTTCAACCAAAAAACATTTTTATTTTAAAGTAAAAATAGTTGAATTCATCAAAAATAGACGAATTTTCAACCTAATAGTTGAAGTTTGTACCAAAAAAGTTGAAATTTCTACTAAAAGAGATGAATTTTCAAGAAATTAGTTGAATTTTTAACCACAAAAGATAGTTTACTCAATAAAGACAAAAAACCAACCAAATTATGGAATTTTCACCCCGAAAATATTAATTTTAACAGAAAAGTTAATTTGTATCCATATAGTGGAATTTTGTACCAAAAAAGTTGAATATTCAACGAAAAGGATGAATCTTCAACGCTAGGAAAGATTAATTCTTGACGAAAAATGTAATAATTGATATTTCAACCAAAAAATGTTTTTATTTTTAATTAAAAACAGTTGAATTCACCCAAAAAGACGAATTTTCAATAATATAGTTGAATCCGCAACCAAAAAAGATTAATTTTGCATCAAACTGTTGGATTTTTAACCAATAAAGATTACATTTCTACCAAACTAGATGAATTTCCAAATCAAAAGGACGAATTTTCAACCATAAAAGTTTTTCAGCCAAGAAAGAAAATTTCGACAAAACTGTTGAATTTTCAAGTCAAATGACCAATTAAAAAAAACAGTTGAATTTTTAACAAAATATTTGAATTTTTTACGAAAATAGTTGAATTTTCAGACAAATATATAAACAGTTTTTAATAATGAATTAAATCCCCTTTTATTCTCCGCTTTTCAGAAAAAATCAAATTTTTTACATAAAGTTGAACTAATGAACCGCTCTCATCCATGTAATTCAGAATACATTTTTTAATCATTGGGACACTTAGCCAATAGCATTATTTTATCATATAAAAAAATGATCAAGTGTGATGTTTAACGATTTCCAATTTTTGTTGTTGCAGGAGTGCCCTTAAAAAGGGGTAGAGAAGCAGAGAGCTGTTGGTCCATTTAGCAGAATGACGACCGACATCTCAGTGGTGCGTTCCAGCTGGGAAACGACGCCACAACAGGAGATTGTCGACGAGTACGAATACGATGGAGGAAACTCCAGTTCGAGGCTTTTCGAACGATCCCGAATCAAGGCTCTTGCTGGTAAGACATAAATACTTCATTCTACTTTCGTCGTAAAATACTCAAGAAAATCATACTTCAAACTCACATTTAAAAGCTTCAAACAATTCGAAATCGAGAAAATCTTCTGTATTTTATTTTTCGATAATAAATCTTTATAAAATTCTAAAATTTAATGTATCAGTGGAGAATTTATAAAAAAATGTATCTATTCTTTCAACAGGCGAACGTGAATTAGTCCAGAAGAAAACGTTTCAAAAATGGGTGAACTCCCACCTCGTCAGATGTTCCTGTCGGATCGGCGATCTCTACGTCGACCTGCGGGACGGAAAAATGTTAATAAAACTCCTAGAAATATTATCGGGAGAGCGGTTGCCCAGACCAACGAAAGGGAAGATGCGTATCCACTGTTTAGAAAACGTGGACAAAGCACTGCAATTTTTACGTGAACAGAGAGTCCACCTCGAAAATATGGGATCTCACGATATAGTGGACGGCAACCCTCGTCTCAGTTTAGGTCTCATCTGGACTATCATTTTACGATTCCAAATCCAGGACATTACCATCGAAGAGGCCGACAACCAGGAAACGAAATCTGCGAAGGACGCGCTGCTCCTTTGGTGCCAAATGAAAACAGCTGGATATCACAACGTGAATGTGAGAAACTTCACGACATCCTGGCGCGACGGCTTAGCCTTCAATGCTATCATTCACAAGCATCGCTCAGACTTAATTCAGTTTGATAAGTTGTCAAAGTCCAACGCCATTTACAATCTCAACAATGCATTTAATGTCGCCGAGGACAAACTGGGCCTCACAAAACTTCTCGATGCCGAAGATATCTTCGTCGATCATCCGGATGAGAAGTCAATCATTACTTATGTGGTCACTTATTACCATTACTTCTCGAAGATGAAGCAAGAAACGGTTCAGGGTAAGAGAATCGGTAAGGTCGTTGGAATCGCGATGGAGAACGACCGTATGATCCACGAATATGAAAGCTTGACCAGTGAATTGCTCAGATGGATTGAATCGACAATTGAGGCACTTGGCGACCGTCGTTTTGCCAATTCCTTGACTGGTGTTCAATCCCAGCTTTCTCAATTCTCCAATTATCGCACCGTCGAGAAGCCGCCAAAGTTCGTCGAAAAGGGTAACTTGGAGGTGTTACTCTTCACTCTCCAATCGAAGATGCGTGCTAACAATCAGAAACCCTACACGCCAAAAGAGGGCAAGATGATTTCAGACATCAACAAGGCCTGGGAGCGACTAGAGAAGGCCGAGCACGAACGAGAGTTGGCGCTTCGTGAAGAGCTGATTCGTCAAGAGAAATTGGAGCAATTAGCTGCCAGATTCAACCGAAAAGCAAGCATGCGAGAAACCTGGCTTTCAGAAAACCAGAGACTCGTCTCACAGGACAACTTTGGTTTCGATCTTGCTGCTGTTGAAGCCGCGGCTAAGAAGCACGAAGCCATCGAAACAGACATTTTCGCTTACGAAGAACGAGTCCAAGCCGTTATGGCAGTCTCTCAGGAACTCGAGGCTGAGAATTACCACGACATTGAGAGAATCAATGCCCGAAAGGACAATGTTTTACGGTTGTGGAATTATCTCCTCGAATTGCTGCGCGCTAGGAGGTTGAGACTTGAACTGTCTCTCCAGCTTCAACAGAACTTCCAGGAGATGTTGTACATCCTTGACAGCATGGAGGAAATCAAGAATCGTCTCTTGACCGACGACTACGGAAAGCACTTGATGGGAGTCGAAGATCTGCTCCAGAAACATTCTCTTGTCGAGGCGGACATCAATGTTTTGGGCGAGAGAGTGAAAGCTGTTGTTCAACAGAGTCAACGATTCTTGGAACAAGGTGAAGGTTATCGTCCCTGCGATCCAACTATCATCGTCGAACGTGTTCAGCAACTCGAGGATGCTTACGCTGAACTCGTTCGATTGGCAGTTGAAAGACGTGCCAGGCTCGAGGAATCCCGCAAACTCTGGCAGTTCTACTGGGACATGGCTGATGAAGAGAACTGGATTAAGGAGAAGGAACAGATCGTTTCTACTGGTGATATCGGTCATGATTTGACAACAATAAATTTATTGCTGTCAAAGCACAAGGCTTTACTAAACGAAATACAGTCCCACGAGACGCAGCTCATGTCCGTCGCCGATATTGGCGGTGATCTAGTTCGTCAACAACACTTCGGTGCTGATCGTATTCAAGAGAGACTCAAGGAGATCCTCGGCATGTGGAATCATCTACTGGATTTGGCAGCTTTCAGACGAAAGCGACTCGAAGAGGCAGTCGACTACCATCAACTCTTCGCAGACGCTGATGATATTGATATTTGGATGTTGGACACACTACGTCTCGTATCATCAGAAGATGTTGGCAGGGACGAAGCGAATGTCCAGTCTTTGTTGAAGAAACATAAGGACGTTACTGATGAACTTAAGAATTACGCTTCCACAATCGAACAACTTCACCAACAGGCTTCTCAACTCGGCGAGCAAGATGCTAAGTCGCCCGAGGTTTTGGAGAGACTTGCTTCGATCGATTCCAGATATAAAGAACTCCTAGAATTAGCTAAGTTGCGAAAACAGAGACTCCTCGACGCTCTTTCCCTTTACAAACTCTTCAGCGAATCCGACGGTGTGGAGCAATGGATCGGTGAAAAGAATAGAATGCTCGACACAATGGTACCTGCAAAGGACATCGAGGATGTTGAGATCATGAAGCACAGATACGATGGATTCGAAAAGGAGATGAACGCCAATGCTTCTCGCGTGGCTGTTGTTAACCAACTTGCACGACAATTGCTTCACGTGGAACATCCCAACTCTGAGCAAATCGTTGCTCGGCAGAACGAACTGAACCAGAAGTGGGCAGAACTACGTGACAAGGCTGAAGGAAAACGCGAAGCGTTGAACTCTGCTCATGGAGTCCAAACATTCCACATTGAGTGTCGCGAGACGGTCTCTTGGATTGAGGACAAGAAACGTATTTTGCAACAGACTGACAGTCTCGAGATGGATTTGACTGGTGTCATGACCCTGCAACGTAGACTCAGTGGAATGGAGCGTGACTTGGCAGCTATTCAAGCTAAGCTCGATGCCCTGGAGAAGGAAGCGCAACTCATTGAGCAAGATCATCCGGAAGAGGCGGCTGTTATTCGCGAGAGAATTACACAGATTCAGACAATCTGGGAGCAGTTGACTCACATGCTGAAGGAGCGAGACTCGAAGTTGGAAGAGGCTGGAGACCTGCACAGATTCTTGCGAGACCTTGACCACTTCCAGATCTGGTTGACAAAGACCCAGACGGATGTTGCTAGCGAAGACACGCCTACCAGCTTGGCTGATGCCGAGAAGCTGTTGACTCAACATCAGAACATCAAGGAGGAGATTAACAATTACACTGACGACTATCAGAAGATGATGGAATACGGAGAGAGATTGACAAGTGAGGCTGGCGATGGAGATACGCAGTACATGTTCTTGAGAGAGAGGTTGAACGCTCTGAAGGAAGGATGGGAAGAACTTCACCAGATGTGGGAGAACAGACAGAACTTGCTTTCCAATTCACTCAATCTCCAGATCTTCGATCGCGATGCTAGACAGGCTGAAGTCTTGTTGTCACAGCAAGAACACATCCTTACCAAGGACGAGACTCCTACAAACTTCGAGCAGGCTGAAAATCTGATCAAGCGTCACGAAGCTTTCATGACTACGATGGACGCCAACGATGAGAAGATCAATTCAGTGGTTCAATTCGCTGGAAGGTTGGTTGACGAAGGACACTTTGCTGCCGACAAGGTTAAGAAGAAGGGTGAGAATATCAATGAGCGTAGGAGTGTCAATCGGGAGAAGGCTAACCAACTCATGGAGAAGCTGCGAGACCAACTTCAGCTCCAGATGTTCTTGCAGGATTGCGAGGAGTTGGGAGAATGGGTTCAAGAAAAGCATATCACTGCCCAGGACGAGACTTACAGAAGCGCAAAGACTGTTCACAGCAAGTGGACCAGGCATCAAGCCTTCGAAGCCGAAATCGCGAGCAACAAAGATCGTCTCCAGCAACTGCAAGAATCTGCGGATGATTTGATCCGAGAAAAGCCTGAATTGTCGGAGATTATTACTCCTAAAGTTGCAGAATTGGCTGATTCGTTTGAGGAGCTTGAAGTTACAACTCACGACAAAGGAGAGCGATTGTTCGACGCCAATCGTGAAGTTCTTATTCACCAGACTTGCGATGACATTGATTCGTGGATGAACGAATTAGAAAAGCAGATAGAGAGCACTGACACTGGAAATGACTTGGCGTCTGTAAACATTCTGATGCAGAAGCAGCAGATGATCGAGACCCAGATGGCTTTGAAGGCCCGTCAAGTCACAGAACTCGACAAGCAAGCAGATCACTTGCAACGCACCGTTCCAGAAGACAAAATGGAAGAGATCAAGTTTAAGAAAGAGAAGGTTGCTCAGAGATTCGAGCAGCTCAAGGCGCCTTTGTTGGGTCGCCAGCGGCAACTTGAGAAAAACAAGGAAGCCTTCCAGTTCAGACGAGATGTCGAGGACGAGAAGTTGTGGATTGCTGAGAAGATGCCTCAGGCGACTAGCAGTGAATACGGAAATTCGCTGTTCAATGTTCACATGTTGAAGAAAAAGAACCAGTCCCTGCGCACCGAAATCGACAATCACGAACCTAGAATCAATTCAGTGTGCAATAACGGTCAGAAGTTGATCAGCGAGGGACACGAAGACACTCCAGAGTTCCAGAGACTCATATCCGACTTGAATGAGAAGTGGCAAGAACTGAAGGACGCGATTGATGAGAGAAACAGCAATTTGTTGCAGAACGAGAAGGCCCAACAGTACTTCTTTGATGCCACCGAGGCTGAGTCCTGGATGAGCGAGCAGGAATTGTACATGATGGTGGAAGATCGTGGAAAGGATGAGATCTCTGCTCAGAATTTGATGAAGAAGCATGAATCATTAGAACATGCCGTAGAAGATTACGCTGAGACTATTCGTCAGTTAGGAGAAACATCGAGGCAGCTTATCAATGACCAACATCCATTGGCTGATCAGATTGCTGTGAAACAGTCGCAGGTGGACAAATTGTACGCAGGTCTAAAAGATCTGGCCGGTGAACGTCGTGCTAAATTGGATGAGGCTCTTCAGCTCTTCATGTTGAACCGTGAAGTGGATGACCTGGAACAATGGATCGCGGAGAGAGAATTGGTGGCAGGAAGTCATGAACTGGGACAAGACTATGATCATGTGACTCTCTTGTGGGAAAGATTCAAGGAATTCGCTCGGGACACTGAAGCAATTGGTTCCGAGAGGGTCGATGCTGTGAATGGCATTGCCGATTCGCTGATCGCTACCGGACATTCAGACGCAGCTACAATCGCCGAATGGAAGGATGGATTGAACGAAGTCTGGCAAGACTTGCTTGAGTTGATAGAAACACGAACGCAGATGTTGGCAGCTAGTCGAGAACTTCACAAATTCTTCCATGACTGCAAAGATGTTCTTGGTAGGATTTTGGAAAAGCAGAACGCGATGTCTGATGAACTGGGACGTGATGCTGGTTCTGTCTCGGCTTTGCAACGTAAACACATCAATTTCATTCAGGATTTGTCTACTCTTCAGAGTCAGGTCTCGCAGATTCAGGAAGAATCAGCAAAGTTGCAAGCTAGTTACGCTGGAGAAAAGGCGAGAGAAATTACGAATCGGGAAGCAGAGGTTGTGGCAGCATGGAATAATTTGCAGTCGCTCTGTGAAGCGAGGAAAATGAAGTTAGAAGACACTGGTGACCTCTTTAGATTCTTCAATATGGTGAGGACTCTGATGATTTGGATGGACGATGTTGTTCGACAGATGAACACCTCGGAGAAACCGAGAGACGTGTCAGGAGTTGAGCTCCTGATGAATAACCATCAGAGTTTGAAGGCTGAGATTGATACGCGAGAAGATAATCTTATTTCTTGTATTAATCTTGGAAAGGATCTATTGTCTCGAGATCACTACGCGAGTTCGCAAATTAAAGAGAAACTGACTGCACTTAATGATCATAGAAACGCACTTCAGCATAGATGGGAGGAACGCTGGGAGAATCTGCAGCTTAGTATGTATTTTTTTATTATTTATATTGTTTAAATTTTGTTTCTATATTTGAGATACTTATAAAGGTTTTTTTTTAATAGTTCTGGAAGTATATCAATTCGCGAGGGACGCAGCGGTGGCTGAGGCATGGCTAATTGCTCAGGAACCGTACCTTATGAGTCAAGAACTTGGGGTGAGTACTTTTAGTTTGATATATCATATAGTATATTTTGTTTAGGGTTTGAGGTAGTACTTAGTAAACGAATTGTTATTACTTTAGCACACCATTGACGATGTAGAAAACCTGATTAAGAAGCACGAGGCGTTTGAAAAATCGGCAGCTGCACAGGAAGAAAGATTCAGTGCCTTGGAACGATTAACAACGGTAAGAAATTTATTGTAATTTTTAAACTGTTAATGAAAATATATTTTCCGCAAAATAATAATTTTACTCGAAAACTATAGAGTAGGTTCATTTTTTTCTGAAGACTGTTGTCATTAATGTAATACATAATTGAAAACTCAGTTTTACATGAAAAAAATTAATCTTAAGCTTTAGGATACTTGAAAATTTTTTATTTTTTAAACACCACTTATTTTACGTCTAATACAAAAAAGATGGAAAGTCGAAAGGTGTTCTAAATTTGTACAAAAATGTGAAAATTAATTAAAGTTGTGGTTCATGAAAAAGGAAAGTTTCTTGATTACCTGGTAAAAATATTGCAGTAAGATATATGTTATTTAAGTCGATAGATTTCTATAAGGTCTCAAGATTTATTTTTAATCATTCAAGCTTTTTAGAATTTCTATCTTGTTTTTTTTTAACTGAACGAAAGTTCATATTTTTCCCCCTTACATTAGTAAATAAAAGAAATCGAAATTCTTTTCCAATTTTTGATAAAAATTACAAAAATATAATGTTTGATTGAAAAAATCTTCTGAGATTTTTTGAAGGTTTAGAATAAGTCCTAAACATCAAGAAATAACAGTATTAATTTTTGTAGAAGTACGAAACAAAGTTATTCTTCCATGTAAATATGTAATACCTATATGAAATAAAATAATGAAAACTGTAAAAGCAGAGAGAAAAGTTAGGGATTTTGGAAAAAAGCTTGCTAAAGTCAGGAATTTCTATAAGAAGTACTATACCAAATTTTCAAGAATAATACATTTTTATTACAAATTTTAAGAAATTCGAATTCTGGTTTTTAACTATTAATTGTCAGAGGAAACTGGGGGAAAAGACAGGGAATTTTGAAAATAAAGTTTTGCTTCCAGAAAGTGACTATCTGGAAGCCCAAGAAAGTCTGTTGTAAATGAAAAAATTCATTCCAAAAAAGTTCGAGATGTTTACAAGCCTCTATTGCAAAATTTGAATTTTTATCTGACCATGAAGTTAAATTTTTTTTTTAATTCCCTGTTACTCCTAGGACTTCAGGTTTTTTCCCCAAGAAAATAAATATCTGGAAGCCAAGGAAACTCTATCCTAAATAAAAAGAATTAAATTCCAAAATAGCTGTAGTTATTTTATAGGTTATCATTGTAAAATTTGAATTTTAATCTGACCACGAAGCTTTAAATTTTCAAAAAAAAAGTCCCTGTTGCTTCTGAAACGTCGGAATTTTTGTTTTCTGCAAGAAAATGACTATATAAAATACTAAATGAAAAAAAAATAAATTTCGAAGTGTAGCCATTTATAGGCCATTAAAAAATTACAATTTTCACCTAAAGTCAAAATAAAAAATTTCCCAACAAATTCTCGGTTGCGCTTACGCGGGAAATATTGTTTTCTCTATAGGAAAAAAGTTTCTAAAACCTTAAGAAACTCTTTTCGAATTGAAAAAACAAATTTCGAAGACGCTGTTGCCGTTTATAGGGCTCTATCGTAAAAGTTTAGTTTTTCACCTAAAGCCGAACTTTTTAAAATAAATTTTTGCGGCAACCTTGAAAATTTTTTTTTCTCTCGAAAAGTCGACAATTTTTTCAATTTGTGGGTTCTGATATATATTCAAGTTTTTAAAATCGTCTAAATATATTTGTCGTGTAAATTTGACGAGTTTATCCAGTTAACAATTATCGCGTTTAAGATGTAAACCTTTGATATCTTAATTTACATGTCCTGAATCAAATCTGAAAAATAATGTTTTTAGGAGGCAAGAACTAAAACTTTAAAGGTTTCTTTTTACTATTATATGTCTAATTTACCTAAATTATTTTGTCTGGTTCCATGGAACAATGAATCTTTTTAGGAGATTCTTTGTAAAAATAATAAGTTTATTTTTTTTGTAGTTCGAGCTGAAAGAATTGAAGAGACGAGAGCAAGAAAGGGAAGAAGAAGAAAGGCGTAAAAAAGAAGAGGCCGCTGCTGCAGAAGCTGCTCGTATAGCGAAAGCAACTCCTGTTACTAGTCCTGACGAACCATCGAGTGATCGGTAAATAAAATTAATATATTTATTAAATTTCTTAAATTGTTTCCTAACTTTTTATATTATCTATTGATCACGTAAATCGTTACATATTACCCATTTACTTGCAGAGCGGAAGCCGATGGAGTAGCCAGTGGACGAGGAGAAGACGATGGACATGGTAAGTCACTTCTTTATTTCAAAACCTCATTCGAACTTGTCCCTCTAATCAGTATTTCCATTATTGATTCATGTCAGTACAAAAGTAACACCACTTTGCATAAGTATTTAGTGTAATTTCAAGTTGTATATTCTTTGTACAGAAAGTAAAACATTTTGTATAACCTCACTTCACAAACTGGGTAATTGTAAATCGAGGTGCATTGTAACATTGTAATCGTTGAGAGTTTAGTATAACAAATATAATTGATTTAGAACATTACTTCTGCGAAATTAGATGTCACACTTTCTACATGATCCTCTAATTTCGTAGACGAGACTAATTGGATAAGCATGATTCGCTAACAGCACGTTTGTTCTTGCCTCTCTCTTCACCTGATCCGTAATTTATCCTTTCCTCAATCTCCCGTTAAATCCTCATCCTATGATCAAAATTGCACCCAAAATGCGGCACGGAATGCACAAACTGCAGCGGCACACCGCAAGGCTTCCACACGAACACCGCAACCCCAAGAAAAACCCAAGGAAGGTGAGTGTACGACGGCAGTTGAACGCATTGCCACTTTCCGACTACGATAGCAGAAGGGCAGGGTGGTTTATGATTCTAGATGCCTACCTTGCCGACATCGAAACCGTTCGACAGCTCAAGTGGTTTGTGTCCGTGCTAAGTCTCTAGGCTGTTCTGAATAGGGTCATAAAAATACTGCGCAATTATGAAAAACGAATTTTCAGGGTATATACCTGACCGGGAAATCGAGGAATGGCCGGGAATTTCGTTCACCTGGACAAACCGGCAAATGACCGGGAATGTGATTCAGTGATTGGGATTTTTTTCTCGAATTTACTCCTATGTAAATTAAAAGTGGTTTAATATATTTTATTACTCTAATTCTGATTTGGAACAGGGAATTTACCTCAATTTCTTGAAAGAAATGTTTTTATTTAAACTTTTGTAAAATTAATGTTTTAAATATTAGCAATTTTAGAAATATATGAAAATATTTTGGATTGCTTCTTTTCCTATTTGAAAAATGCAATAATCTGAAGAGATTGGTTCAGAAGTAACCACTAAAAAAGTCATAATTCTCACTGGGAATAGGTAATTTTCCACAAAATTACAATTCTGACTGAACAGGGCATTTTTGAAAAGAGTCGATAATTCTAAGTTGCGACATGG
The DNA here is from genome assembly GCA_932195095.1 of Andricus curvator. Taxonomy (NCBI): domain Eukaryota; kingdom Metazoa; phylum Arthropoda; class Insecta; order Hymenoptera; family Cynipidae; genus Andricus; species Andricus curvator. The sequence continues at coordinate 581,409 of CAKNYM010052644.1, forward strand.
AATTCAGTAAAAAAATATAATTTTAAGTTTAGAACACAGGAAATTTCGTTAAGAATTAAATTTAATTTTCAATAATTTAAAAATATTAAATAAAATTTAATTTTAACTCAATTTTGATCAATTAATTTCGTTAATTAACCCTGATACAAAAAGTAAAAAAATAATTTTTCTTTATTAATAATTTACATTATAATTTTTACTTTCAGGCAGAGAAATTCCGTAAATAATTATAATTTGACTTTGGGCAGGGAATTTTTCACATGGAACGGGAATTTTTGAAAATAATTTGAATTCTGATTTAGAAGAATGTAATTTAAAAAAGTCCCTGTTCCAAGTCAGAATTCGTCACAATTTGAAACTTACCACTTCCAAACTTTGGAAAAACGAAGTTATTATATTTCTGCATTATAATAGAAAATTTTGTGAAGAATTATAATTTTGATATTGGAACGGGGAATTTCGTAATGAATTACAATTTTGTCTTGGAACAGGCAATTTTTGACATAGAACGATACATTTTAGAAAATAATTTTAATTCTGATTTATAAAAAGGGATTGAAAAAAACAATCCCTGTACCAAGTCAGAATTTGTCATATTTTGAAAATTTCTTGTTCTAAATCAAAATTTCATTGAATTAAACATTTGTTTTGCAATTAAAAATTTTGCCAGTATATGAAACTTCCCTCTTCCAAATTTTAGAAAAATGGAGTTACTATATTTTTTGAATTCTAATAGAAAATATTGTAAATAAAAATAATTCTGCCTTAAAACATGGAATTTTTGAAAATGTAAATGTAATTGTGAATTGCAACATGGAATTTCCGTAAAGAATTATAATTTTAATTTTCAAACAGGGAATTTTAAAAATGGAACGGGAATTTTGGAAAAGAATTGTTATTCTGATTTAGAGGCAGGGAATTTGAAAAAATCCCTGTTCCAAGTCAGAATTCGTCACTATTTTAAACATCACTCTTTCAAATTTTAGAAACAGTGAGTTACTATATTTCTGAATTATAATAGAAAATTTGGTAAATAAATATAATTCTGACTTGGAACAGGGAATTTTTTGAACTAAAGGAAATTGTGACTTGGAAGAGGGCATTTTCGTAAAGAATTATAATATTCACTTTGGAATAGGAGATTTCTGTAAAGAATTATAATTTAGAATTTAGGACAGGGCATTTTTGTAAAGAATTTTTTATTTGACTTGGAACAGAACATTTTTGACAGGGAATGGGAATTTCGGGAAATAATTTTAAATCTGTTTTAGAAGAAGGGAGTTTAAAAAGAATCCCCGTTCAAATTCAGAATTATAATTCGTGAAATATTTCAAAATATTTTCAAAATCATTTGAAATTATTCAAATGTTCTGAACTCTTTCAAATTGAACGAAAAAATTAACAATTATACGCGAGAAAACCAGAAAAATGACCGGGAATTTAAAATCATTCGAGTGGATACCTTAATTTTGCGTAAACAATTTCAAGGATATTTATAATTTAAATTATAAATTTTATATAAAAAATGTAATAAATAAAGTGTAAATTTAAGTAGTATAATTTTATGACGCCACCGAGAGCATTCTAAAAACCTAGCACGGACACGAACCACTTGAGCTGTAGGACGGTGTCGGTAAGGTAGGAATCTATCATTATAAACCGCCCTGCCCCTCCACTTACGATTCTCTGATTCGATACCCTGTTTTTTTAATTCAATCGTCAGAAGGATCAAATTTTTCAATTCCTATTCATCACCCTTTCCTACTGTTTTCTTTAATCCATAGTCGACTTCATACACATTAACTAATAATCTTTTTCACCCCTGTATAAGCAGCATTATGAATATGTGAATATATTGCGGAACTCGGCACCAATAAATTTAATAACTCCGGTGGTGGAACCTTGGATCGAGAGTCATTGAAAAGCTGATTGTACTCACCTGCGTTGTATATTTTCCTTCGATAATATAATGTTATCTTAGGTATTTCAGCAGATTTACCACGACCTTCTGCTTTTATACAGGTGACGGTGTTACTCGATTGCTCATTTTCATCTCTGAGCTTTCTGCAAAATGAGAAATAGAGAAGAATGTGACGTTGTATGAAAGCTTGAGAAATGTATAAAATTTAAAAGTACTTCATATGTCTTCAAAAATAAGCTAAGGTACAAAGTCACGTTCCTAAATTGTATATAATCGCTTGCTATTTCCTGTAACTTTTCAAAGAATCGAAATTTCATGTGACACTTTTTATGGTACATTCGTTGCAATTTACTAATTTTCATTAGAGAAGAAGGTAAGCTAGCATGTTACAAAATATTGCAGTTTTTCACTATATTTTAATATTTGGATACAAAATTCTGGTTTACATCTAAAAAATGTATCGTAAAATCTTCATTCATTCAATCTTAACACGCAAACATGAAGCTTTCATTTTTTTTTCTAATATCACCTAATCAAATTTTTTATTGTAATCAATTCTGTATACAGTCGTTCGACTGGCTAGATATGATGAGAATTTTGAAAAGCTTACGGAAAATTATGGTTCGAGTGAAAATTCGAGATCAAAATTGATAGAAGAACATAATTTTCTGTGACAATTTGAACGTAGTAAGTCACTTTTTGTTCGAGAGAATCGCATGTTAATAATTGGTGTGGCGTAGTGCATGGTCAGAAGCGCACGAGACTCACTTCCATGGAAGAGGAAACACGCCTTCGCACCCCGACATCACCAAAATCTCAAAAAGTCCAATCGACTCCTTCAAGTAAGTGTAAAAATCAACAAACTCTACTGACACGTTCACAAAATTCACTTTTTTCTTTTATAGCTAAATTTTCAAAATAATTTTAAGATCAAATTGAAAAATTATTGCTTGAAAATTGACCCTCCCGACCTATCGGTACCGAATAAATATTATCATGTAGTTTTGCAATTCTTTTATTTAATATAGATTAATAATGTTTATGTAAACTGATCAGTAACGGGTAAATTACTTTTTAAAAGGAACCAGTTATCGTTATCGTTACCGATTCAAAATGTAACTTTTTCAAAAACAAAGTAACTATCGTTATTTTTTTTAGTTACTTTTGTATTTTAGAGATAATATACTAAGGAAAATAAACAGTAAACATCGATATCTAAAACCGTTCATAACATTCTAATTACTATCTTCAGATCAAAATGATCCATTTTTGTAGACCATAAAAGATAGTTAAATTTTCAGTTAAACAATTAATTGTTGCCAAATAACAAACGAATTTTCAACAAAATAGTTAAAATTTCAACTAAAATAGTGCAGTAAAAATTTGAATTTTTAAACCAAACAGTTGAATTTTCAACCAATAATTGAATAAATAATTTTCAGTTAAGAAAAGACGAATACTCAACAAAATACATGAATTATCAACACAACAATATAAACATTCAACCAAATAGTTTATCTTTCAATAAAAAAATAAATTGTCCAAAAATGGAATAGTTTTATTTCCAGTGGCAAAATTAACGTTAATCAGAAAAAAAAGAATTTCAACAAAATAGTTAAATTTTCAACGAAAGAGATGAATTTTAAACTAAAATTATGAATCTTCAAACAAAAAAATTAATTTTTGACAAAAGAGTTCAACCTTCAGCCAAGAAGTTAAATTTGCAACACTTAGAAAGATGAATTTCAAAGAATATTAATTTTTTACCAAAAAATATGAGTTTGCAAGAAAATGGATAAACTTTCAAACAAATAGTTGAATCTTCATCGAAAAAAGATACATTTTTAAACTAACGAGTTGAATTTTCAACCAAAAAAATTAATTTTCTACCAAAAAAGGCGAATATTCAATAAATTACATGAATTTTCAACTCAAAAGGATAATTTTTCAACGAAATAGTGGAATTTTCAGCTAAAAAGATCACTTACAAAACTAGAATGGTTACGTTTCCAGTAAAAAATTGATTGTTTAACAAACAAAAAAAGAATTTTAACAAAATAGTTAAAAAGAATGAATTTTTGACATAGTAGGGTAGGGTGGGGCGAGATGAGCATAGTTGTCTTTTTCACGTCAGTATTTAAAATCTGTTAATTTATTGCTTGAAAGTAAGTCGTTATATATATTCTACAAACATTTTTAATTGTTATTTTGCCAAGATAGAAGTAAATAAAAAAGTATATGCGGAATTAGACACGAAAATGAAAAAGTAGTGCGCTTGGCTCATATCGCCCCATGCCTGGGCGGGATGAGCCACCTAATTAAATGACTTATTATATATTATTTATAAGTAAGAGTACTGTTAAGTTAGAGTATTATGAAACAAAAACATATGTTACATATATTTTTCAAAAATTTTACGAAACATTTAAAGTATTTAACGTTAAAATGATGCAATCCTTAATCCTAACCTCTATCGTAACTAACTATACAAAACAGTGAATAGAAAAACGATTTATATCTGCATATCTTTCAATAATTGTATTACAGAAATTAATATAACCATTTTTCGACTTACCCGTGTACATTGTCTCAGTAAAAGTTAAATTCTACAGTAACAAAACTCCCAAATACTAGACTGGTCTACTACATGACGCTGAATTTCATATATACTGAGGTTTTAAGCCGTTTTTTAAATATTTTTTCCGTATTTTTCAACCACAACCATATTTTTTCATTTTTATAGCAGTTTACGAGTTTTCAAACAAAGTTACTTAAGAAATATACCAGAAAAACAGAGCTCTCTTCTGGTTGCCAGTAGCACATATTATTTTCTAATACAGACCTATAACAGTGCAGCTATCAAACTTTTTCTGCGCATTTTTTTCGACAAGATTAGTTTTTTATACGTTTGCACCATAATTAACACACTGCACAATCTGATACAATGAAAAATTGCATCTTAACCTACTGACTGCTACACAAGAGGTTAGGTTAATACACAGGAAGAGGTGGCTCATTCCGCCCCAGAACAGTGGCTCATTCCGCCCCATATGACACTTGCAAGTAAAATCAAAATTTCACCTATTTCTGTTTTACAATTATATAAAAATCTGTTGAAAACTGAAGGTTTAATAAATAAGCTATCTAAATAACCACTGGAAAAACATCTAATATGTGGTTTTGTATGATTCTTGGACTTTTTAAACAAATGCAAAATAGCAAAATACGAGTCTTGAAATTTTTACTTTAGTTTTTTCAAAATGTATTCAACATTAGGCCAAAATTTTTTAAAAAGAAGTTTGATAACGGTCTTCCTGATATTAGTACAAATAACAGTTACAAAAGAAATCATGGCCTGCGAGAAAATTGAGTGGCTCATCTTACCCCCTATGCTCATCTCGCCCCACCCTACCCTAGTTAAAATTCAATCAATAATCAATGAAAAATGTAAAAGTTGATATTTCAAACAAAAAAGATTTTAATTTTAAATCAAAAACTGTTGAACTCAACCAAAAAAGACGAATTTTCAACAAAAGAGTTGAATTTGCAACCATCAAAGAATCTTCAGTCAAAAGAGAGAAAAAATGAACCAAATTGTTAAATTTTCAACCCAAGTTGATGAATTTTCAGCCGAATAGAATGTTTTCCATCAAAATTGTTGAATTTTGATAAAATAATTAAATTCTCAACCAAATAATACAATTTTTAAACAAAAAATGTGGATTCTCAACTAATAATAGTTGAATTTTGAGCCAAAGAGATGAATTTTTAACTAAAATGATGAACCTTAAACTGAAATAGTTAAATCTTCAGTTAAGAAAGTTAATTTTTTTTTCTTTCCAAATGTGTTTCAATAGATTTTAGAAAATTTTGAATTCCAGGGTTGCGAAAAATTCACATTTTCCTATATTGGCCTATAAGTCTCTGGGGTTCCGGAAATTATTTTTTTTCTTTACAATTTCTTTATTATTATTTTTACTTTTATACTTTAGAAATATGTACTATATTTAGAAAGTAAATAAAAAAAGTAACGATTTTTAAAGTTACCGTTATTAAAGAAAATTGTAACTAGTTAAAAGTAACGGATTAAAAGTAACTTGTTAAAAGAAACTAGTTCCCATAACTGAAACTGATAACGTCATTGAACATTTTTTTCCAAAATCATTTCTAAATTCCAGTTGCATTGTATGTTGTCGCCGCCCATGGTTCCAAGTTAGCAATATTTTTCAAAAATGGAAAAAATATAACCCTGTGAGATTAATGGCTTCAGTGGATTTTAAGTTTCGTGACTGTTTATCATTAAAATTTAATTTATAAAATATTGAAAAAATCTGCTCGGTCGTTCGAGTCTGTCGAAAGTTTTTCTTTTTGCTTTGGTCCGATGGGGCATATGTCTCCATATTTATCAACAAATTGGCAAGCTTGAATTACTCTTAAAACTTCATCAACTGATCTGGGAATTGCAGGTTCGTTTATTGTAACGTGCCGCAGAATTTGTGTTTTATCTATGATGAATAGGGCTCTTAATGGAGTTCCGGTTTTTTCATCCAGTATTCCATAATCTTTCGAAATTTTGTGATTCTTGTCTGATAATAATGGCATATTTATTTCCCCGAGTCCTCCTTGCTTGCGAGGAGTTGTTGACCAAGCAAAGTGAGAATATTGCGAATCTGTTGATACTGCAACGACCTCAGCACCTTGAAATAAGTATTTTGTTGTTGGGCAAATTACACAAAAGGAAACAGACTAGTTGCTAATTTAAGTTGCTGCTACTTTCTCAAGCAGCTTATAATTTCCAGTTTGAACTTAAAACAATTATTACTTTTAAACTCAAATGATTAACATTAAAAAAATTGATTGACTGAGTTTAGAGATTGCTAAATTTGAACATTTTTAGTGCTAACTTTTTTTAAATACATATTTAAAGACGACCAAGTTTGAAAAAGTTCACTTTTTTCTCAATTATATTATACAGTATTTATAACTTCAAAATTAAAAGCGGATTGAAAAATGTATGTCAAATTCAAGTGTGGAAACTAATCAATTTTCCTAAGCCTTTCATTTTTTAAGTAAATTCTCAATTAAATGTGTACAGTGCAATAATAATTAAACTGCTATATTTATTCTCTTGAAAATTTGAATCATTTTTATTATGAACAAGTTTAATTTTGCTCAAGACACATGCTTTTAGATTATTATCAATTTTTAATCATTTAAAAATCACTAAATTTGAAAAGCTTGAAATATGATCATTTGAATTTGAAAATATCCCAATTTGAAGGATTAAATAACTTCAAAATTTAGAAATCTCATATTTAAAATCATTTCTTTGAAATTTGTATCCGTACATATAAGCCATAATAAAGGAATTTGAAATGTTTTTTTTTAATATAGGTATTTTATAATACATTACTTTAACGATTTTTATTTTAAAATACTAAAAACCTCTGTACCTATGTTTTTGAATTCTTCAAAACGGTCGCTAAATTGAATCAATTCGGTTGGACAAGTAAAAGTAAAATCACAGGGATAAAATATAAAAACGAGATATTTTCCTTTGTAATCTTGCAATGATAATTCATGCATTTCAGCATTTTTTACTGCAATGCCTGTCCAATTTGGGGCTCGTTCATATATAAAAGGTACTTGCTGAGTATTGATAGTAGAAACTTCTTTAAAAGATTTTTCGCCACAGCAGAGACTATTACTGTGAAGCATTTTTATATAAAGTTACACGGATTTTCATGAAAAATATTTGCTTTTTAATGATAAAGTGACACTTGTAAATTTACAATTTTGAAAGGTTAGATCAAATTTCTACCTGAATTTTAAAGACCTTTGTTTATAAAACAATAGAACTTCCATTTTTTTTACTTTTTGTAGTATTCATTATTTGAAGGGAAGCCCTACATAAGGGCATAAACGCCATAATGACGATTTTTAAGGAAAGCTAAAAAATCTTCTCAAAAATCGGATTTTCAGTATAGAAGAACAAATACAAATATTATTTTGAGATACATCGCTGAATTGAAACATCAAAAGTTTGATTAGACAATTTTATTAGATTCCGTGAAAGTGGAGGAATTCTTTTTTCGTTCGAGGTGCACGTTTTTTAACTTTAGACGATGATTTAAATTTTTATTTTGAATTAACAAGCCTGCCACGGATTCTCTTAAGTCACTTTTAGTCTCTCCTTTAAGTAAAAATATCTTTTCAGTCACTTCTTTCAATTAATTAAAACGGAGAGCACAAGGATTTTCAGTCTTTTGAATTCACCCTGGATTCTTTGAAATTTTCTTGAAATCCACTGAATTTAATGGATCTTCTTAGGTTTTTCAATTTTTTTTCAATTCACCCTGAAGACTTTTAAATTCACCTTGAATTCTAATCAGATTCTTATTCATTAATTCTATTCACTCCTCATTTATCTGAATTCAATGGATTTTTTTTGGATTTAAAATATTTTATGTGACTCCGGTGCATTAACGCGTTTTTATGCGACAGCGTAGAGTATCGTAATGTTGTACATTACGATACAGCGGACGATCACTCTTCACATTACACTCCGCTGTATCGTAATGTACAACATTACGATACTGTACGCTGTCGCAACAAAACTTGTAAATGCACCGTCGCCACATAAACTAATATATGCGCCAATGAGCACAATTCGGGACTTCACGTGACTCGCTTACAATGCTCGCAGGACTTATCTCGCCTCGGCTTCGATCGATCTGCGAGCATTGCCGCTTGTCGCGTAAAGACCCTCATTATGCGCCTCGGCGCATAATACACTATTGTTCTATCCACTTGATTTATTTTTAATTTATCTTGATCTTATATGAATTTCATCGAATTTGTTTGAATTCACTTAAATGCTTCTATATTCACTCTAATTGTACTTAATCAATGGAATATTTTGGATTATTTTTTTTAATTCATTTAAATTAATTTGGAATTTACCCTGATTTTTTTTTAATTCACGTAAGTTCTTCTAAATTCACTCACTTTCTACTCAATTCAATGGATTTTTTTAATTCGCCAGAGAGTCTTTTAAACTCACCTTGAATTCTTAAGAAGTTCATCAAATTCTTTTGAAGTCCCTTGAATTTTTCTCAATTCATTTAAAATATAATACATTATTTATTTTAATATTTTTTAATTATTTTAAAATTTCAATTTTATCAATTTTGTGGAATTCTGCTCATTTCCCTAAACTTTGTATAAATTCACTCAAATTTGGTTTAATTCGTTATATTCTTTTCACTTCCATTTTACTCAATTCGATGGAAATTTTGTAATTAAAAAAATTTTGTTTAATTATATTCTTTCAAAATCTTATGAATTTCCTTAATGTGTCTTGAATTCCTTGAATTATTCTAAAATCACTCTAAGCTCACTAAAATCAGTGCAATATTGTGGATTTAAAAAAAATTTGCAACTCATTTGAATTCATTTGGAATTCAGTTTGAATTATTATTAATTTATCACGCCTACCCTGAAAGGGAAATGGTTTAATGGTATATATATATATCCTGAATTCTTAACATTTCTTTTTAATTCATTGGAATTCTCTTTATTTTTCTGACTCGTGCTGAATTCTGTTGAATTCACTTGAATTATTCTAAATTCACTTGAATTCATCCAAATTCACTCAATTCTACTCAATTAAATGGATTACAAGTTATTTTTAGTTTTTTTTTTAATTAACCATGAAGTCTATTAAACTTACTTTGAATTCTTAGGCATTTTATCGAATTCTTTTGATTTCCCTCGAATAATTAACTTCAATTTCACTGAAATGAGTGGAATATTTGAGATTTTTTGAATTTTTTAATAATTCACTCTGAATTTTTATGAATTTCATTGAATTTTTCTCATTTCCCTTAAATTCCTCTATATGCACTCGAATTTTATTTAAGGCATTGGTTTCTTGTTACCTATCCTGAATTCTTTCAAATACACCTGGAATTTTAATAAATTTCAATGAACTCTGTGAATTCAAAAAAACATTAGTCACATTATTAATGTACATCAGTCACTTTTAGGCATTTTTTGTTACTTTCGGTAATTTTGTTCGGTTCAAATAGGTCACTTTTTCACTTTTTTAAAAGTAAATTAGGCTGTGGCAGCACTGTGAATTAAAAGAAGCAAAAGAAAAATAGATTTGTAGTTTTTAAGTTGCAAAAAAATGGTAAGAACTTCCAAATAGTTCAAAAGAAATTGAAAAAAATGAGATTATAAAAAAACCCTTTTGTCACAGTGTGTATTTAAATTTATCTAATTTTTTTAGCCAATAATCACATTTTCACAAAGATGTCATCTATGCCCTTATAAGGGGCTTTATTTCTATATTGTTATTTTTGCAGAAATCAGTTTTTCTCTTTTTTGTTGGTTTTGTTGCTCAAATTATGTGGATACGTAAATAATAACTTCTTGCAAGAGATTTAACAAAATCATATACAATTTGGCAGTTCTGTTTTAAAGTTCTTTTTCTAAAATAATAGTATATTGTGCTACAAGTTGAAAAAGCGAGAGATTTAAAACGAGTGTGAAGTTAGCTACCCGAGCGGAGCGAGGGTGGCTATCACACGAGTTTTAAATCGTCGCTTTTTCAATGTGTGGGACACGATACTTTTTCTATAATTTGTTAAAAAGTGCTAGTTTTTGTTTACCTGTTTTTTGTGTAAAAAGAAGGCGATTTTTTGTCGATTGACGCAACAATGACAATGGCAATTATCAAAACCATGGCAATAATATGGCAGTAATAATAAGCTTGTTCTCACAATTGAATAGTTGGCCCATAAAGTTGAGGGCTTCAAAACTTCCGATTTTTCGTGAAAAAAACCAAGCACAGTATTTTCGGAGAAACTGACGGTGTTTTTTTGCTTTTGCCAAGTGACAAAAGTACATACAAAATACACAACTCGAGACTTTTCAGGAAATTGCTTTTAGGTTAGGGACGACAGTCGGAAAATAGAATGAAGTTGGCTGCGCACGATGCACGAGTCCACCCGAGGCAGCACGAACCCACCCGAAATAACATTTACTTTTTCCACTGTGCCTCACTTTTATCACTGTCCATTTACTTTTTCCACTGCATCTGTCCACTTTTGTCACTGTTGCCCGGAAAGGTCGGCACTGCGCATGCGCCAAGTCATCGACCAAAAATCGGTAACTTTTTACACCAAAAACAGGTGGAAAAACTGGCACTTTTTCGCGAATTATAGAAAAACTATTTTTAAGGATGGGCCTCAAAAAATGACTAAAGAAGTTTCAACAATTTTTGTCGAAGAATTGTGGACCTTTACGGAAAAAATTTCAGAATAGAAAAAATAAAAGAATATTTCCTAAAAATACCTTGATTATTAAATTAAATTATACAAATTAAATGATATTAAAATACAATTAATTTACAATTAGATTTTTGATCCGTAGTTAGTACGTTGAGAAGAGTAGAAATAGTATAGTTTAGATTATGTATTGCATGAGCATGCAGCATGAGTATATTTTGCAAGTCTGTAAGGAATGCATTTGTTAAAATAAGTAAAAATAAAGCAACTCGGGTCGGGGATATTCGAAGTTCAGATTGAAGTTTTTTCTATGAACCATATCATGATCTAGAAGACATGAAAGTAAGTAGTAGTGCTTGTAAATCATTTATATGTGTGTTGTCATATCATGAAGCTCCCAAGGGTGGAAGCGGATCTGAGTCTGGTACTTTGAGACGCAAGGAACGCAGTCGCAGCAAATCACCATTCCGAAGCTTCCGCTGGAAAAAAACGGCTAAGTCCCCAAGCTTAGATCGCAGTGGTGTGAGCGATGACGAGCACGGTTTCTCTGGTAAGCTTTTTTTATCCCTGCTTTCTAAACCAGGGTGGCCACAGGTCAGGAGACACCTGGAAATCGGAAAAAGTCCGGGATTTTGAAAAAAAAATGGCAAAAGTCAGGGATTTTACTGTAAGAAGCACTTTAAGTAACTATCAAGAATAATCAGGGCTGTGACATAGTCACTTTTAGTCACTTTTTTTCTCAAATTACTTTTTAGTCATTTTTTAAAGATAAAGTCACTATAGTCACTTTTTTAAAGTTAAATTTCACTCTAGTCATTTTTCTTTCAGTAAATTAATCCATGGGTCAACCATTATTGAACGCAGGTCTTATTTCTGAATTTTGTTGATTTCTTTTTTAATATTTTGGGGTATTTTAAAAGATTCCTCATATTCTTAACTGATTTCAATAATTTTAATGGATTTTAAATGAGTTTAGAGTATTTTAACAGATTCCAAGGCATTTTCAAGGGATTCCCATAAGTTAAAGGGATTGCAAAAGAATTTGAAATGTTTAATGGTATTTCTAAAAATTCCAAGAAATTTTCAAGAGCTTTCAAAAGTTGCAAGTCATTTCAAAATATTTCAAAGGTTTGAAAATATTTTAGGGTATTTAAATAGATTTCGAACAATTTTCAATAGATTTCTATAATTTGAAGGGATTTCCAAGGGTTATAGGGTATTTTTAAAACATCCCAGGAATTTTCAAGAGCTTGAAAAAGTTGCAAGGGATTTAAAAATTATTCAAGGGATTTCAAAACATTTCAAAGGATTTGAAATATTTTAGGATATTCAAGAAGATTCCAATGTATTTTCAAGATATTTCAATAAGTTGAAGGGATTTCAAGAGAATAACGAGATTTTAGGCTATTTTTTTTTATTTCAAGAAATTTTAAAGAGCTTTAAAAATCTTCAAGGGATTTGAAAATATTTCAAAGGATTTGAAATATTTTAGGGTATTTTAAAAGATTCCAAGGCATTTGCAAGGGATTCCAATAAGTTAAAGGGATTTGCAAAAGAATTTACATAATTTTAAGGTATTTTTAAAAATTCTGAAAAATTTTCATGAGCTTTAAAAAGTTGTAAGGAATTTCAAAAGATGTCGAAGAATTTTCGATAGATTTAAATAATTTGTGAAGGGATTTCAAAAGATTATAGGGTATTTTTAAAACATCCCAGAAATTTTCGAAAGCTTCAAGGGATTTTCAAGAAATTTCAATAATTTAAAGGGATTGCAAAAGAATGTAAAATATTTTAGGGTATTTTAAAAAATTCTGAGGAAATTTAAAGAGCTTTAAAAAGTTTCAAGGGATTTCAAAAGATTTCAAAGGATTTGAAATATTTTTAGGGTATTTTGAAAGATCTAAGCCATTTGCGAGACATCCACCCGCCCCCCACCACTTTCTGCCGATGTGTTTTTTTTTTTGGGGGGGGGGGGGTAAAAAAGTGTTCATGGGATTTTAAAGAATTTCTTAGAGTTTCGGAAGGTATGGAACGATTTTGTAGGATCTGTAAGGTTTTAGGATATTTTAAAAGATTCCAAGTGATTTTATAAGATTTTTTAGGATTTCAGTGGTTTTAAGGGATTTTAAAAGCTCTCAAGGTATTTTAATCAATTTTCCAGGATTTCAGGAAATATCAGATTTCATATAATTTCACGGGATTTTATAATATTTGAGGATTTTAGAATATTTTAAAACATTCCAAGGAATTTTCCAAAGATTTCAATAATTTAAACTGATTTCAAAGAATTTTAAAGGTTTTTGGGTATTTTTCAAAATTCTAAGTAATTTTCAAGAGCTTTAAAAATTTTTTTAAAGGGATTTCAAAAGATTTCAAAAGATTTAAAAGTATTTGAACTATTTTAGGGTATTTTAAAAGATTTTATTTAATTTTCAATTGATTTTAACAATATAATGGGATTTTAAAGGATTTGAAATAGTTTAGGGTATTTAAAAAAATTCCAAGGCAATTTCAAGAGCTTTAAAAAGTTTCAAGGTATTTCAAAAAATTTCAAAAGATTTAATATTTTAGGGGATTTTAAAATATTGCAAGGAATTTGTAATTGATTTCCACAATTTGCAAGGGTGTCGAAGGATTTGAAATATTTTAGGGCATTCTAGAAGATTATAAGGTTTTTTATAAGGGTAAAGAATTTCCTAGAATTTCGGAAGATTTGGATCGAATTTATAGAGCTTATAAGGTTATAGGATATTTTTAAAGATTACATGGGACTTCATAAGATTTCCGAGGATTTCAATGATTTTAAGGGATTTTAAAAGCTCTCACGAGATTTTATAATATTTTAATGAATTTTTAATGAATTTATTCGCAAGAAGTAAAGGATTTCGTAATTTTTTAAAGCTTTGAAAAGATTTTCAATAATTTTTTGCAATTCATTTGAGTAAATTTGAAATTCACCGCAAATTCTTATTAATTTATCCTAATCAATTCAATGGATTTAACAATTTTTTTGTTTAATTCATCTTGAAGTCTTTTAAACTCACATTGAATTCTTAAACATTTCATCAAATCCTTCTGCAGTCCCTTCAATTTTTCTAAACTAATTTCTAACTTACTGAACTCAATTAATTTTTTCATATTTTCGGATTGTTTTCAATTCAATTGATTTTTTTTTAATTCGCCTTGAATTTTTATGAATTTCATCGAATTCTTCTCATTTCTCTTAAATTCCTCTAAATTCATTCCAATTTTACTAAAATCAATGGAATTTTTTGGGTTTGTTAATTTTTTCCAATTCATTTGAGTTCTTTTGAATATAACTTGAATTGTTTTGAAGTCTTATGAATTCTTTTAAATGCAAAACAACATTAGTCACATTATTAATGCACAATAGTCACTTTTGGGAAACTTTTTCGTTTTAAATAGGCCAATTTTTCTTCTTTTTTTTCAAGTAAATTAGGCTGTGATAACCCTGAGAATAATAAATCTGAAAATGAAAAATAAGTCAAGAAAAAGTCAGGGAATTTCGAAAATGAAGTTTTTCGGCCACCCTGTTAAAACTTGTGTTTTTAATCCCCAAAGAAATTTTCAGGAAGGACTTTCGACGAGAAGAGCATGCCAGATATATTTCCTCTCATTTACAATTTATTTACATTCATTTTCAGACATTAGACTACATCTACATCTTCACTGGATGAGAATATACATTTTATCGAACACCTTGTTGTTAATCCCTAATCAAACATTTCAGATTTTCACGAGCGAGTAGTTTTTTAATGTTAAGTTATTAACTTGTTGATTAATTATTGCTAATTTAGTTTTATTTCTATGTTAATAATAGGTATCGCAGGTACATTTAGATATGTTTCTGATAGCCTTACGAAGATCATTATGAGATTTACTAATATTATCCGCATTATTCCATTATCACGATGGCACCAGCATTCGCCAAGAAATCACTTATTGCACAAGTTTTTGATTGTTGAATTTATGACCTTCAATGGGTGGTGAGTTTTTGTTAAAGAGAAATTTCTTTTCGCAGAACAAAGAAGTCCAACTGGTGATGAATTCGAAGGAACGCTGGTGAGGAAACACGAGTGGGAAAGCACCACGAAGAAGGCATCTAATAGGTCCTGGGACAAAGTTTACATGGTTGTACGCGGACAAAATTTGGTTGCGTATAAGGACCAAAAATCATACAAGTCTGCTCCTGATCAACCCTACAAGGGTGAAGCTTCCCTGGATCTGAGAGGAGCTACGATTATCGTAGCGAGCGATTACACTAAGAAGAAGCATGTCTTCCGAGTAAAGTAAGTTTCAGTTTTCATAAAAATTAAATTGAGTTTAATTCTTGCTAAGAGAAACTTGAATTACTCAGGATGGGTACAGGTTAGCGAAAACCTGGAAATCAGGAAAAAATGAGGGAATTTTTTTGGTTAGGAAAAGTCAGAGATTTCGGAAAAAAATGGCAAAAGTCAGGAAATTTCTGTAAGAATCACTTCAAGAAACTGTCAAGAATAATCAGGGCTTACGACAAAATCACTTTTAGTTTTTTTTCTCAAATCACTTTTTAGTAACTTTAGTCAATTATATTTTAATGAGTTAACCTATGGGTTAACCACTATTGAATTCAGGTCCATTCTTATTTCTGAATTTTCTTGAATTCTTGGAAAATCTTTTAAAGTATTTAAAAATATTTCAAGACATTTTTAATAGATTTCAATCATGTGAAGGTATTTCAAAGAATTTGAATGATTTTAGGGTATTTTTAAAAGTCCAAGCAGTTTTCAAGAGCTGTAAAAAGTTTCAAGGGATTGCAAAATATTTCAAAGGTTTTTAAGATTTCAGGGTATTTTTTACAATTCCAAGGGACTTTCAAAAGCTTTAAAAAATGTTCTAGGAATTACAAAAAATGTCAAGGGATTTAGCGTATTTTAAAAGGTTTTAATAAATTTTCAAGTGCTTTAAAAAGTTGTAGGGTATTTTAAAAGATATCAAAGGATTTCAGAAGATTTCAAGGGATTTCAAAACATTTCAAAACATTTGTAATACGTTAGCGTATTTTAAAAGATTCCAAGGAATTTTCAAGAGATTCCAAAATATTTCACGGTGTTTGAAAAGGTTTCAACAGGGTGGCGACTTGACTGGGAACTTTATTTATCGAGAAAAAACTGGGAAATGACCGGGAATTTACTGCTGATCGCAGAAAAATTCAAGTTTACATTATTTTAGTAATTTTAGACAATTTAGAGAAGTGATTTCTACTTTATCTTCAGTCGCAGGGCATATGAGTGTGTTTATTAGGTCACGGATTTATTTACTGAAAATTCAATTACTAAAGCTTTACTAAAATTCATCTCTGGTTGAAAATGTAACTACTTTATTGAAAATTAATTTTTTGAATTAAAAATACAACTATTTCAGTAGAAAATTGAACTATTTTTCTGAAACTCCATTTTTTTTTTAAGAATTAGAATTTTGACAGAAAATTTAACTATTCTATTTTTGGTTGAAAATTTATATTTTTTATGTACTATGTGAAAAATTCGCCTTTTCTGTAGAAAATTAATCTTTATGGTTGAAAATTCATCTTTTTGGTATAAAATTCAACTATTCTAGTTAAAGATTCATCAGTTTAGTTGAAAATTAATTTCTTCAACTGAAAATTTAACTGTCCATTTTTGGTTGAAAATTGATCTTTTCTAGTTCAAAGTTTAACAATCTGGATGAAAATTGGTCTATTTTTAATTGAAAATTCAACTATTTCGTTGAAAATCCACATATTTTGTAAGAAATCGATTTTTTTAGAAAATTGTCTTTTTCTTCGGAAGTTATTCTTCTTGTTTAAAAGTTCAAGTATTCCAGTTAAATATTCATAATTTTAGTTGAAACTTCACTTTTTAGGTTGGAAATAAAAGTACTTGGTTGAAAGTTAAACTATTTTATTAAAAATAACATTTTTTGGTTAAAGATTCATCATTTTAATTAAAAATTAATTTCTTTGGTTAAAATATGAAATATGAATAATGAAAATTTGAAATATGAAGTTGAAGATTCATTGTTTTAGTTGAAAACTCATCTTTTTGGTTTAAAATTCAACTATTTCAGTTGAAGATTTATCATTTTAGTTGAAAATTCATCAGTTAGGTTGAAAATTGTACTATTTTCTGGAAAGTCCGTCACGAATTAAAATAAATCTTTGCGTTTAGCGGCAAATATGAATAAGTTACTTTTAGTTGACCGGGAAAATTGAAAACCTTGACCGGGACAAACCGGGAAATGCCCGGGAATTTGAAATCGTCCGCCGAATCGCCACGCTGTTTCAAGGAATTTCAGAAGATTTCAAGGCATTTCAAAATATTTGTAATGTTTTAGCGTATTTTAAAAGATTCCAAGGAATTTTCAAGAGGTTTCAAAAGATTTCAGGGTATTTGAAAAGATTTCAAGGGATTTCAGTAAATTTCAAGGAATTTGATAACATTTTCAAGTATTTGTAATATTTTAGTGTATTTTAAAAGATTCCAAGGAGTTTTCAAGCGATATCAAAAGTTTCAAGGGATTTGAAAACATTTCAAAGTATTTGTAATATCTTAGCGTATTTAAAAATATTCCAAGTAATTTTCGAGAGCTTTAACAAATTTCAAGGGATTTAAAGAAATGCAAGGGATTTCAAAAAATTTCTTAGTATTTGTAATATTTTGGCGTATTTTAAAAGATTCTACTGAATTTTTGACTGATTTCAATAATTTGAATCTATTCCAAGTAATTTAAAAGATTTTAGGGTATTTTTAAAGCATATAAGGAATGTTTTAACAGCTTTACAAAGTTTCTAGGGATTTTAAAAGATTTCAAGGGATTTCACAAGATTTCGAGAGATTTCAAAAGATTTCATGGAATTTCAAAGGATTTGAAATATCTTATGAAATTTGAAAAGATTCCAATGCTTCATCGAGAGATTTCAATATTTCAAAGGAATTTCCAATGATTTGAATGATTTGAAAGGATTGAAAACAAAAATTTCAAGGGGGTTTAAAGAATTTCCTAGAATTTCAGAAGATATGGAACGATTTTATAGGACCTATAAGGTTGTAAGATACTTCAAAAAATTCTAAGGGATTCATCAGATTTCCGAGTAATTCAAGGATTTTAAGGGTTTTTAAAAGCTCTTAAGATTTTTTCATAAATTTTCCAAGATTTCAGGAAATATCATCAGACATCATGTAATTTCACGAGATTTTATCATATTTTAATGGATTTTAAAGAATTTAAAGGATTTTACGATACTTCGAAAGATTCCAAGGATATTTTAATAGATTACAATTATTTGAATGAATTTTAAAGGATTTTTAAGATAGTAGGATATTTAAAAAAATTCCAAGTTATTTAAAGAACTTTGAAAAGTTTTAAGGGGTTCTAAAAAATTTTGAAGCATTCGAAATATCCAAGGATTTGCACGATCTTAAGGTATTTGAAATCATTTTCATGCGGTTGTAACATATTTAAAAATATCTCAAAAGGTTTCATACAACTTCCGAGGATTTCAATTATTTTAAGGGATTTTGAGACCTCTCAAGATATTTCAATAAATTTTCAAGGGTTTCAGGAAATGTCATCAGATTTCATTGAATTTCATGGGATTTTATATTTCAATGGATTTCAAAGAATTGATTCATAAGAAGAGGGATTTCGTATAGGGTTTCAAAGATTTGAAGAGATTTTCAAATGTTTTTCGGAATTCACCCTGAATTCTTATTAATTTATCCTGTATCTTTTAAATTCTCGGGCATTCTCTTGAATTTACTTGAATTCTTCTAAATTTACACAATTCTAATCAATTGAATGGATTAAAATTTTGTTAAAAAAAATATTCTGTTTAATTTAACATGAAGTATTTTAAACTCTCCTTGAATTCTTAAACATTTCATCAAATTCTTTTGAATTCTCGTGAATTTTTTTTTAACTTATTTCAAACTTACTGAATTTGATGAATTTTTAAATATTTTTTATTTGTTTCTAATTCACTTGAATTTTTTCGATTTTTAAAATTTTTTCAATTAATTTCAATTCTTTTGAATTTAATTTGAGTTATTTTGTTGTAGTCTTATGAATTCATCCTGAATTCGTTAAAATTCACCTGGAATTCTTATAAATTTCATGGCATTTTTTTGGAATTCTTTTGAATTCAAAAGAAAATTAGTCACATTATTCTTAATGGTATAATAATAATAATAATAGTTACTTTTGGAATTTATTTCGAATTCACCCTGAATTCTCATTAATTTATCCTGAATTCTTTTTAATTGTCTTTAATTCTTTATAATTCTCTGTAATGTTTTACTTTACTTGAATTCTTCTAGATTCACTCAATTCTATTCGATTTAATGGATTACAAAAAATTGTTTAATTCATTTTCAAGTCTTTTCAACTCACATCAAATTATGACGAATTTCATCAAATCCTTCTCAGTTCCCTTGTATTTTTCTAAATTCATTTCAAACTTGCTGAATTCAATTAATTTTGTTCATATTTTTTTTCAATTTACTTGAATTTTTTTTAACACACCTTTAGTTTTTATGAATTTCGTCGGCTTCTTTTCAATTTTCTTACATTTCTCTAAATTCACTCAAATTTTAATGAAATCAATGGATTTTTTTCAATTCTTTTGAATTCAACTTGAATTCTTTGAATTCAACTTACATTCTTTTGAATTATTTCAAATTCAAAACAACATTAGTCACATTATTAATGCAATTTATTCAATTTTAGTCACTCTTTGGGTAAAAAATTAGTATCTTTTGGAAATGTTACAAAATTAGAATTTGGTCTTTAAGTAAATTATGGCAAAGGAAAATAAAAAATTAGTCATTGAAAAGTACGGGAATTTGAAAGTGAAGTTTTGCGGCCACCCTGATTACTTTATTTTCAGCAAAAAAAAAAGTCGTTATTCGTCAGAGTCGTTTTAAACATGAGAATTGTAATTCTTATCTTAGATATTTGAACATCTTTTTTACTTCTTGGAAAATTCTAAAATGTCTTTTCACTTGTTTATAGGTCGCAGAATGGCGCCGACTTCCTGTTCCAGGCCAAAGATGATACAGAGATGCAAGAATGGGTTTCCGCATTAAATCTAGCCGCACAGGGCACAGCAGGTGCAAGTACATCTAGAGCACATACACTGCCTGCACCAACGCAAGCCGAAACCAAGCGGCGAAGCTTTTTCACTCTCAAGAAAAAGTAAGTTTCATATTTAAACTTAAATCATACTTTACCTATCTTTTTATTATATATGCACATTTAATGAAGCAGCGTATAAACTTCGCTGAAAAGGAAATAATATCAAATACACAAGAAACATGAAAAGATATTCTTAAAAAATGAACGTCCACCAGAAACTTTTTAGTTTTTGATTATTTCGATAGACATTTAATTTCGGGTTTATTAAAAAATGATAAGTTATATTTTTATGGTAAATTTTGAAAGTTGTAGGCTATTTCTGGATTTCACACAAAGTCCTCATTTGCTCGGGTTTAGACGAAATATAAGGTTTCTTAATGTTACACCACTTTAAAATCGAGTCATGCAATTTCATCGATTACTTAAAAAAGTAAAGGTAGCCACTGAAATAATTTAATTTTCAGGGCTTATTTTAAGTTAATAAATCAAATGAGGATTTAAAGCAGGAATAACAGTATGTATTTTTTCAATGAGTATTAAAAAAAGCTCAAAATAACTGTTATATGTAAATAAAAGTTAACATTTTCAAGTTGTTGCAAATTTTGTTTGGATTTATTCGTATAAAAATATGGAGTTAAGTTATGAAATATTCAAAAATATATCAACTTTTTAAATCTCATCTGTTGTATTCGTTTTTTTGTTGAAATTATTCAGAACAATATTCTTTTTTATATAATTTTCAAAAGAAGAACCTGTGTCTAATAATTTGCAAACAATTGATTTTTTAACTGAGGATCGTGACCAAAGTTTCTTTTTTCTCTTTTTATCCTTAGTACAAATTGCAAATCTTTTAATTTAACCTTGTTTTAGAAGCAGAGCGAAATTGTCTTCAAGTTTTGTTTTATTTTCGAAAATCTTTTCTAAGTTTGTTTCTTGTAAAGAAAATCGTAAGTTTTCTTTTTCTATTTCATCTAATCTTCTGAGACTTTAAAAAAAAATAGAAAACAAGCAAGCGCTCTACGCGCGTGATTATTTTTTTTTCGTCTCATGCAATTTTTAAATTAAAATATAAAATTAATATTATTGCACAAATTTTCTATTCCATATTATCTATTATCTAAAATATTAGAAAAGAAAAACTAGGTTAATATTTTTGATATTGATTAAAATTGTTATCTTAACTTCAGAATTTATGTACAATATTTTGTACAATATAATTAGAGCATAAAGCCGTTGCATTTTTATTGAAAAATATCCATTTTTAACAAAAAAACGCTTACATAATCTAAAGTTGTTCAAAACTAAGTTTGATTTTCAAAGTAAAGTGATTTTTTTTTAATTGCCGATTTCTGGTGAAAAATGCTAACATACCATATTATTGTTCAAATATTGTAAATATTCTTTAAAATCTAATGAGTTATTATTAACATTAGTAATTTTAAATGAAAAACACTAACATAGCATAACAAAAAATGGTTAAAGACTGTAAATCTTCTTTTAGGTCTGATTTTTTTTAAATAACCAATTACCGACGAAAAACTGTTAAAATAACTTGAAATTGTTAAAAAATTGTAAATCTTTGAAATCTATATTGATTTCTAATGAAAAACGCGAACTCAGCCTAAAATAGTTCAAAAAAAGTTGTGAATTTAGTGATTCTCAATGAATGTGAAAAATCTCATGATTTTTTAAATGAAAAATACTAATTTTCGACAAAAAATAATAAAATAACATAATAAAATTTTTTTCCAAAGCTTGAATCTTTTTCGAAATTTAATTGTTTTTTTTTAAATAACTAAAAATAATCCATTTCCAGTAAAAATGTTAAAGAAACATTAAATTGCTAAAAAGTTGTAAACCTTCTTTGCAATCTATGTCGACATTAACCTGCATCTAATTTTTAAAAATTAAAAATACCAATGTCTTACGGAAAAGACTAACATAATCCAAAATTGTTAAAAGATTCTAAATCTTGTTAAAATTAGAATAATTTTTGTTTGAAAATACCAATCTTCGATGTAAAACGCAACGTAACCTAAAATTATTTAAATATTATGGATATTCTTTGTTACCTAATGATTTTTTAATATAAATAAATAAAAATTTTATTATTTTAAACTAAAACCATTGGATTTAAATCTAATTTATTTTGTTTCAAAATACCAATTTCAGGTGAAACATGCCAAACTAACCTAAAGTTGTTGGCAATTTTTGAAATATTCTTTTAAATTTAATAATTTCTTTATTAAAAATACCAATAATTTCCGATGAAAAACACTAACATAACATAGCAGAACATTTTTCATAATTGTAAGTCTTCTTCGAAATTTAATGGTTTTTGTTTAAAATGACCGATTTTCTTTTAAACACGTTAAAATAACATGAAACTGTTAAAAAATGGCAAAACTTGTTCGAATTACACCTAAAATTGTTCAAAAATTATGAACCTTTAAAATCTAATGACTTTTGTTTAAAAAAATTTAATTTCCGGTAATGAACGCTAACAAAACTGAAAAGTAGAAATAGAAATCTAATAATTTTTTATTATAAATACCTGATTCTGGCGTAAAATGATAACGTAACCTAAAATTGTTGAAAAATTGGGAATCTTGATGATGATTTTTGTTTGAAAATACTCATTTCCGGTGCAAAAATCTAACACAACAAAATTTTTTTAGAAAATATAAGTCTTCTTCGCAATTTTATGACTTTATATTAACATTCTTTGTTGAAAGTTTTAATTTAACTGCACAAGTGTATTTTGAAAAGCACAAATGTTTCTCAATTCGCATAAGATTTTCTATTATTTTTTTTATTAAAATGAATTAATTTTAGACTTAGTTTTCAAAATTTCAAGTTTAAGGTATACAACAACTTGAAAAAATGAAAAGCCAATCGTGTTTTCAACAACAATGAATGCGAAATTTTCAAGACATATCGTTACACCACTTTTTTAGATAGGATGTGTTAAAAATCGTTAACGTTTTTTTTTTAGCGAAAACGAAATAGCCAAAGACTGCTTTAATGTTTGAAATGAAAAGAAGTGGAAATAAAGACTAAATATTAAATATTGAAATGTCCTTAGTTTTAGAAATGAAATCCAAATTAGTAGGAAGAAAGCTTGGTTTTCGTAACGTTGTGTGCGTTATTTATCTAATAAATTACAAGGAATAAATCAGGAAATGGCCGGGAGTTTTTTTAAAGTGTGCAATTAAAATTTATGTCTTTTAGATATGAGACTTATATTTTGTTCAATAAAAATAAAGGTAGGCTTATGTTAAATCGTAAATCTCGTTTCTTTTCCAAATGTTATAAGTTTATGCTCCTTAAAATGTGTGAAGTTGAGTAAATTTGAATGTGAAATTAAACTTCTTAATGTTAGTTATTATCAAATTAAGATTTCTATATTCTTCAATATTTATATTAGAACTCTATAGAATTAAACTGTTTCTATGATACATTCAAAAGTAGAATAATGTTGGATCAACTTGTCAGATCAACGAATGTCATGCAAATCATATTCTCATTCCATTTTCATCGATTTATCATTCTCTCGGTGGCAGGACAAAGAATCATTTTGCAGTTGAACGTTTCCAGTGCAAATAGTGCATTATCATCTGAAAACTTTCATATTTCTTTTCTGCTGAACATGTTAGGATTCGCTTAGAATAATAAGCGAAAACAAGAAAGAATCTAGTTCTAGTTTGTAAATGAAGCTCGACTCTATGGTCTGTTTAGTTACATATCATTTCATTAAAAAAATAGAGCTTGCAGAGTGTATCGCAACACATTCGATCATACTTGCATTTATCATATTTTAGAAAAGCCAAAAAGTAGAAAGCGAAACCAATGAACGTAAGAAACTGTACACAATTGGAACAACATTTAGATGCGGTGAGTCGCACAATATCCTAAGTTGTTACCGTTGTAATACTGCACGATTAAGTGATAATCATACCACTTATTTTTCTTAGTTTTGATTAGTTTTTCCTTATGATTAGCTCTTTTTTGGGAAACAACAGGAATGTTCTTCCAATTGTGAATGCGGAATGACATGATTACAGTCTCCGCGATGAGACTACAAGGCATTCACAGCTTCTCGTCCTATTTGCACTATTCTCAATCAATCACATTTTTTAATAGCTCTACAACCTTAAATTACAATTTTAATCAAATTTTTGTATTAACTCAAATAACGGGAAAACTACTTTAAGATTTTATCTGTTTAGTTATAAAGTTTTTATTCATCTTAATAATATAACTTCATGCAAAATAGTATTCATTGTGAGTTATTGAACATTCATACTAGTTTTTTTTTCATCAATATAAATTTCACACGGAATATTGCAATGGGGCTCAACGTTAGTATCTTGAGTGATTCATATGTTCGTTATACCTTTTTTTTAAATTACTTATCGAGAAGTAACATTGTTCTAAAATAAATGAGAAATCATTCTTTAGATATGATGAACATTTGAAACACTAGTAGATTTTTCATATTCGAACTGTGCTTAGCCTGATCTAGCAGGTAATTTTAGGTGCTTGTTCCTATTTTTTTCTTCCATTAAATATTATAGATGCATCTACTTAGCCATTTTATCATTATCGGTATGTTGATGTCGATAATGTTTGTTGTATCATTGTTAGCTTACACCGCTATTGATTCCTGGTTATTTTTCTCGTCACTTCATTCCTTGTCATGCTTTCGCTGCTAGATCGAACAATTTTACCCTACTGCTATGCTGTGGCAATCAGAACTGGATTCAATAAATAATTCTTTGTGTTTCAAAATGATCATTTTATGAATTTGCTCAGTAACCTAAAATTATTTGTATACAGTTCCGATTGCAATTGTCGTAAAAGATTCTGTCATGAAATTCTCATTGATATCATCACATCCAATCATAGACTTCATGAAAATTGAATCGCGGGATGGAAAAATTAGAGTTAAGATTTAGGCGTTCTTGCAAAGGAAAGAAGAATTTTTTCAATCACGTATTATCCTTCCAGCAAATATTAAACAGCACTTCAGTGTCCAATTAGAAATGATTTTTCCCTTTTGAAGTGCTGTGGAGATTGAGTAGTAATGTTACTATTTCTAGCTAAACCAGTTGTATATTTTTCGAGAAAAATATCGAGGCGTTCCATTTCAGAAACGACAATCCTGTGCACCTCATATCTCAGTGTTTTTTAGTTTGGAAAAATTAATTGTTGGCGAGAAACGCATTAGAAGAAACAGAAATTGCGAGAGTGAAAATTCTGAAATTAATCGAATCGTTTGGGTCTAGGGAAAAAAGTTTGTTGGTTGGCATCCGAAAAGTAAAAAAAAAACAACAACAATGTTACTATCAGTTAATATCTTCTGATTTGGTTTTGGATTTAAAAAAAATGTTTATTCACTTTTTTATGATAGATTTTCTATATTCACTTTTTAAAAATGAAGGTAGTCGCTTTCCATTCAGTAAATTAACCCATGGGTTAAACACTATTTAATTCTGGTCTATACCTATTTGGGGTTGTGCACGAACCCTTTCTGAATTTTCTTGAATTCTTTGGAAATCTATTAAAGTATTTTTTTAAATTCCAAGACATTTTTAATGGTTTTCAATAATTTGAAGGCATTCCAAAGGAATTGAAAGATTTTAGGTTATTTTTAAAAAAATCCAAGGATTTTTCAAGAGCTTTAAAAGGCTTCAAGGGATTTAAAGGACATCAAAAGGATTTGAAATATTTTAGGGTATTTTAAAAGATTCCAATAAATTTTTAGTAGATTTAATAATAATTAGAGGGGATTCCAAAGGATTCTAAAAATTGTATGGTTTTGTTTTTATATTCCAAGGAATTTTCAACAGCTTTAAAAAGGTTCAAGGGTTTTCAAAGGTCTTCAAAGGATTTGGAATATTTTAGGGTATTGTAGAGGATTCCAATGAATTTTTAATAGATCTCAATAATTTGAAGGGAATCCAAAGGAATTAAAAGATTTTAGGTTATTTTTGAAAATTCCAAGGAATTTTCAACAGCTTTAAAAAATTTCAAGGTATTTCTAAAGATTTCAAAGGATTTGAATTATTGTATGATATTTTAAAAGATTCCAAGGAACTTTTAATAGGTTTCAATAATTTGAAGGGATTCCAAAAGATTTGAAAGATTTTAGAGTATTTAAAAAAAATCCAAGCAATGTTCAAGAGCTCTGAAAGGTTTCAAGGGATTTCAAAGTATTTCAAATATTCTAGGGTATGTTAAAAGATTTCAAGGAATTTTTGAAAGTTTTCAATAATTTGAATGAATACCAGGGAATATCAAAGATTTAAAAAAGATTCCAAGGCATTTTCAAGAGATTAAAAAAGTTGCAAGAGATTTCCGAGCATTTTAAATATTTTAGGATATTTCAAAAGAATCCAAATTATTTTATAAGGTTTTACGAGGATTTCAATGATTTTAAGGGGATTTTTAAAGCTCTCAAGGTATTTTAATAAATTTTTCAAAATATCAGGAAATATCAGATTTTATATAATTTCACGGGATCTTATAATATTTTTATAGACTTCAAAGAATTTGTTTGCAAGAATTGAGGGATTTCGTAGGGTTTGAAAGATTTTCAAATATTTTAAGGTGTTTTCAACGATTTTGAAGAATTTGATAGATTTTAGGATATTTTAAAAGATTCCAAGGAATTTTTAATTAATTTTGATGATTTAAGGGGATTTCAAAGAATGTTAAAGATTTTAGGGTATTTTTAACAATTCGATGGGTTTTTCTAGAGCTTAAAGATACCTCAAGAGAATTTAAGATTTTTTTAAAGGATTCGAAATATTTTAGGGTATTTATATAGTAGATTCCAAGGCATTTTCAAGAGATTAAAAAAATATCGAGAAATTTTCAAGGATTTTAATGATTTAAGGGATTCCAATAAATTTTCATACGGTTGTGAAGAATTTTTTAGAATTTCCGAAGATATGGACAAATTTTCCACTACCTATAAGGCTTTAAGATATTTTAAATGCTCTCAAGGTAATTTAATAAATTTTCTAGAATTTCAGGAAATATAATTAGATTTTATAATAGTTTAATGGATTTCAAAGAATTTATCCGCGAGAAGTGAGGAATTCTTTGGGGTTCAAAGATTTGAAGAGATTTTTAAATATTTTCCGAAATTCACCCTGAATTCTTACTAATTTATGGTGCATTATTCTAAATTCTTTGGAATTTTTTGAATTCTTCTAAATTCACTCATTTCTACTCAATTCAATTGAATAGATTTATTTATTAATTTTTTGTTTATTTCAACCGGAAGTATTTTAAACTCTCCTTGAATTGTTACACATTTTGTCCAATTCTTTTGAATTCCCGTGAATTTTTCTGAACTTATTTGAAACTTACTGAATTCAATTAATTTTTTCAAATTTTTGTTATTGTTTTCAGTTCACTTGAATTTTTCTCATTTCCCTTAAATTCCTCTAAATTCACTCTTAATTTTATTGAGCAGAATGTAATTTTGTGGATTTTTTTTAATTTAACCTGTTTTTTTTAACTCTTATGAATTTATCCTGAATTCGTTCAAATTCATCTGGAATTCTTATAAATTTCATCGTCACTTCTTCGGTATAAATAGATTACTTTTCATTTTTTCAAATAAATTAGGCTGTGGCACTACTAAAAATAATAAACTCAATTTTTTAAATTTTAATTTCAAATTGTTCATTACAGTTATAAAAGATTCTATATTGAAAATGTTACAAGATTATAATGTTGGTTTTTAAATATTAATGCTCAGGAAAAAGTCAGGGAATTTTGAAAATGAAGTGTTGAGCCCATTTTGTCAATTTAGAATTTTTTGAAAATGTGCAAAAAACATGTTTTTTTTTGGTTTGAGTTAAATGTATACTTTTTTGGAAAAATATTACTAGGTATGCTGAACCTGACATTTCTTCAGCTTGAATAAAACATACATGGTATTATTTTACTTTCATGGAAAACACATTTTTCAAGGTGTTTAAAGCTTTCCTAATTCATGAAAAAAAAAATCGAAAATACGAAAAAAAAAATTCCATGAAAGCGAAATAATAGCATGTTTTTTCGTTTGAAGCTGAAGAAATTTTAGGTTCGACATACTCGTTTATTCTACTTTTTCCAAAAAACTTTTCATTTAACTGAACCCAAAAATCATGTTTTTTCTGCATTAAATTTTTTTTTAATTTCTATTGTTGTACTACTGTTGACTAGGAAAAGCTGTAAATACAAAAAGTGTACCATAATTTTTTAACCAATACATCTTTTTTTAATTTGCGAAAATCTAAATTTTCAAATCCAAAAACCGAGCAAATATAATTAACCGATTTCAAGTTTTTTTGGTACTTTTTCTGAATGCCAAAAGGCAAATTTCATCTCTGGGCCCAAATAATTCGATTAATTTCAGAATTTTCACTCCGTCGTAGTAACAAAATTACTGAAAAAGTTACTACGAGAATAAATTTTCTTGCAATTTAGTTGTTAGTTTGAAATAGTTTATTGTCAAAAGTTTTTCTTGCGATGTTTAGTTTTATTTAAATAGCAGTTAGTTGAGGTCCACACGATTTATGGAATTTCTTTCCCATCTAAATTAGTTTTTTTTTTGTTCTAATTTTTCGTACAATAGTTTAAATACTAAGAATATTGAGAGTTTCTCACCTAAACTGTGTTTGAAATAATTATTTACTATTCTTCTGTAACTTTTCAGTTAAATTGGAGCAGTGAAGATACGATAAGCCGCCAATATGAGCCAGCCAAGCAGCATGATCAGAGGAATATTGCGTCGCTCTACTTCGTGAAAGCCACGTTAATAAAATACTGGAAGCTTTGGCCATAAAGTGAAACAATGAAATTTAGTGGAACCGTGCGAGTTCTACAATCGAGAAAGAAAAATCGGCGCGCACTACTTTCGAATAATCACTCCAGCCAGTAGTGCTCGTACGGTTCTTCTGAATTTGATTCTTTCTCTTGAGTTATAGACACTCTATAATATTGCTAAGATAGAGAAGGTGAAACATGCAATATCCCAAGTTAGCCTGATCAATCGTTTTGAAATGCTAGAATTTTAAGTTCCTCACTAAAAGTTTATGACGAGTTGACGTACCAGAAACCACCACGAAGTAGAAAACAAAATTGTGACTCGATCCTGCACAATGACATGCAAATTTTTCACTCTGCTTCGCAATTGTAATTTTTAATACAGATTTTTTAATACTTACAACTTTTATATAGTCGATGTGTAAAGTGAATGATTCGACGAACGAGATGTTTACTTTTTAAATTATTGAAACCTTGTTTCTTAGACACTGGAAGACCTTGTTGATTTGTTTTTAACGAGCGACTCGTTTTTTCAGAAAAAAATATATAGGACGTTCTTGGGGTAACGCACAAAATGTATTAAATGTGTAATTAAACGAGGCGAGAGGTCGATTTTATGGTTGGCGAGAAGTCGATATACGACTTGGTCGGCTGCAACCCTGTAGGTATGTTTTGTAAAAGTATTTTCGTAATCCTTTGTGTTCCATCTGGAATTTGTATGCCCATTTTTTTTGCGATTGCAAGCATCCCAAATGCGTTTTAATTACTGCCATGTATTTTAAGAGCCACGCTAACTTGGGATGACGTATTATGAGATAGCTTTTAAAAAATGTTAAAGATGCAATGCTCCCACGGGAGAATAATCATATTGAAGAAAAGATATTAAAAGCTGTAATGAACGAAAAGAATTTCTCTTCTATATAATTCCGAGTATAAGAATTATACAAAGCGATACAGATATTATTTAATTCTTTAGATATCTAAAGTGCCCTACTTCTCGTTGGACGAGTGCATGATGCGCGATTTAAGTGAAAAATCTTCAGTGAAAAGTCAAAGTAAACTGCGTAGGCATGAACTTCTGATAAGAGTATGGCACAGAGTGTAGCATACTGACTACACTCATTTTCTAATTGTTACTTTTTTAATATTTATCAGTAGATAGGTAAGACGGGCTCTAATTATGAATTACTTCCTTACCAGCATCGAGGCCCTTTCACAGTTCAAATGGTTCGTGTCCGTGCTGAGTTTATAGAATGTTCTTGAAACTTAGTACGGACACGAACCACTCGAGCTGTGGAGTAGTCCCGATGTCGGCAAGATAGGAATATATCATTAGAACCCGTCATGTCCATCTACTTTTATTAAAGTCAGGCCCCCTTTTAGAAAGTAAGGCCAAACTTAAGATTTCAAAACTGCCCTGCCATCTCTGGAGAGCTTTAACGATATCATGCTTTCTTTAGAGTTTCGTCCTTCTTAATCCCCTACGGTGAATGCGACTCGAGCTTTTTGTAAAACTGCTTTTTCAAAATTCAGCTCGTATATGCCGCGATTCGGAATGTAAGGCTTTAGAAGATTTCCGATGGCACTCATGCACAAAATATTCATTGAGATATCTACATCTCCTGTTTCAATTCTTTTCTACAATTTATGTATGTCCCTGGCTACATGTTTTTAATGTAAGAGTCGCAATCGTAAATTGATATATTATTGATCTATGTTTCTTTTTATATATATGAGATAATTAGAACCATGATTTAAGTTATAATAAAACGAAAACGATTATTATAAATAATATATAATTCTTCTGAAAGTAACATACTGTTCTTTTCGTTTTGAAGATTGCCTTCCTCGAATATATTATGATGAACGGGGAAAAACAGTTCATCATCCTCTATAAATATAGAATATTTCAGCTATTCTGATTTCTTACGTTTTTTTAAAATTATTTTGTTTCTCGTTGGGTACTTGAATAGATCTAAGACTTTTTTATTACTTTATTACTGATTTTTACGAACAATTTTTTTTAATTTTGATTAATAATTCTGAATCTGAGATAACAAGAGAAACTGAAAATTCATCTCGTCGCTGTTCAAGATGGTAGGTGTGCCCGATAAAATAAAAAAATGTCTGCTCTAAAATCACCGTATTCATAGATACATAACTTTATGCTTCCGATTAATGTGAGATATAAAATACTGAAAACTATAACTAGGCGAAAATCAAATTCATGTCATGATTCTAAACTTAACAATAACACGACACGGTGAGCCCCAATCATCGATAAATATATTTAAAACGGTTTACTGCTATCCAAACTTAATGAAAAATAAAAGTTAAGTGCAAAGTCGCTTTAATAATCTTATTGACAAAAAAAAAAAACATTTTCTTTTATAAAAAAAACATAAAGCGGACAGTTTTTAATTTATCCAATACTTAAAATCCTTTGATATCTTTGGAAGTCTTTTGAAAAAAAAAATGAAATCTCTTTAAATCCCTTGAAAAAATCTTCGAAATCGTATGAAAATTATATGATATCCTTCAACATTCGTAAAAATGCATCTTCTTCACAAGAAATCCTTTAAAATCTTTGAAATCCCGTGATATCATCGAAACACCTTTAAATTTCTTAACATCCTTTGATATCTTTTCAAATTTTTGAAATCTCATTAAAATCTCCCCTCTTTAAACCCCCATTAAATCTCTTAAAATCTCCCCTCTTTTAGCCCGCATTAAATTTCTTAAAATCAGTTAAAAACCTTTGATATCTTTGAAAGTCTTCTGAAATCTTATAAAATATTTCTAAATCCCCTCAAATCTTCGAAATCTTATTAAAATTCCCTCATATCCTTCAAAATTCGTCAAAATACTATTCAGTAATATAAAAAAATTTTAAATCTTTTGAAATCCCTTAAAATCAATTTAACTGTGAAAATAATTGATATAATTTTTATATATCGAGTACAAAATAAAAAATCTTATGTAAGAAGGGGGGTGGGAGTCTTAAAACTCATACGAATCCTTACAATAGGGGCGCAGGGGGTCTAAAGTTTCAAACATCATCCTTACGTAATTAATGAACGTTCCCTAAAAAATAGTTTCTAAATATGTAAAAAAATCCTAAATTGTAATAAAATTTTTTTTTAATATTTCGATGAAGCCTAGATACTTTATTTTTGTTTTAAGTATAAAATACTTGCAAATTATGAGAAAACAGTATTCTCGAAAGAGAAGTGGAGTGCAAGAACTTTCTGGTTGAAAATGCTTGAGGCTCACCGTGCCAAGTTCATTGACAGTTTCAATATTCATTATTTTTAGCTCAAACAATGGACAATACAGTTAATAAAAATTGAATTACAGCACTGAAGAAGCTAATAATTCATTTGTAATCAAGACGATGCATAAAAGGTTGATGATACTGTTGGGGTTTTCTTATAGCATCTATTAACAAATCCATTTATTTATAGCATGACTTTTTAGGTCTTATCGCTGCCAATGAACTTAAGATTAGATAATTTATTCTACTGCATGGAGTGTATTCATGAATGTAGCGTTAACCTGTTGACATTTGTTTTTATGGATCATTTAACTTGAATTACTAGGAAATCACTTCATTGAGGGTAAACCCATTTTTTGGGGGGTGAAGTTAACATTTGAATATTGTAGAGAATGGGGTTGCTGCATATTTTCAAATATATTTTTTTCCCTGTTGAAATTAAAAGAGCACTCAAAATTGAATATAATTACTTAAGAAAAAGTGTGTTTTAAATAAGTTTGAATGTTCTGTTTTAATGTTTAAAGAGTATACTTTTTAAATGTTTTGCGGGAAGATGAGGTATTCTGATTGGGCCAGCGTCGGAAGTAAACATCAGTCTGATTAGCGCAGTTGATGGAGGAATTAATATGGCCGATAGTGATTGGAGTAAATATAACCTCTTTTCACGTTTATTATTTAAGACGTGTTTAAAAAGTATGAAGAAGAGCCCAGAAAGGTATTCAAAATGATTAGAATTTCACTAAAAGCGGAATTTGTAAACTGTGGCAGTGCGAATGTGCCAAAAGTCGAGATGTGGATGGTCACAAATTTTTTCGCCAGCTACCTTTGATACTTCATTAGTCAATGGAGCCACTGCATATCATTTTTCTGATTGGTTCAGCGGTTTGTAGGATGTGACGCTTCAAGGTCACAGAGTTGTTTGAATAGGGTTTTAGATACGTTTTTAAAAAAAAAATTTCTCATTAGTGAAGTATTAAAAAAAAAATTTAATGTGCTATAATTTTTAGACTTTTATGCAGTATTTAAAAAATACATTATCTAAAATTCGTGCAACAACCCCATTGTCAGGATTATGCAGTTTTATAAGTGTAGAACTTTATTGGTTTACAAATTTACCCATGGAGGATCCTGGACACGTTTCTGGACACGGTCGTGCATAGCAGGTAATCTTGACGGTTCCTGTACAGGTTCCTTTGCGAAGTAAATTGAGGCGCAGGTTCCTGTACAGAAACACGTATGGGGTCCTTTACAGAAAGCCTTCGCGAAAACTCACGTCGCTTAGAGCTGTAAATTTGCTTTCCTTTTACTCCCTTGAAGATCGAACTAACTATCGAGAGAGCCAAGCCACTAGCGAACCCTCGCGGATTAGTTTCCATGTAGGTTCACGACGTGAACCTACATGGAACTTCACGTATAGGATCCTGAAAAAGTTCCTGTACATGAACCCGCGTCTCAAATCACTCTGCGAAGGAACCTGTGCAGGACAATGGGAGCGTTCCCACATTATGTAACATTAAAAGGGGGAGGGGGTCCGTGTCTCGTTACGGTCTGTTATTTGGGGGGGGGGGGGTATTTTGACCCGATTACGTAACATTTTTAATTTATGAATTTTCTGCACCATCAACTTTGCATATCAAAATTTCTAATGAAATAATTGACGGCTCGGAAAACAGAACCGGCGGAGCGTTTGGCCAGTAGGCAGGAGAGGGGATAACGTGCAGTGAACGAGGTCGACGAGTGGACGAGGCGACCAATTCGTCGCCTAGTCCACCTCGTTCACTACGCGTTATCCCTTCTCCTGCCTACTGGCCAAGCGTTCCGTCGGTTCTGCTTTCCGAACCGTCAATTTTACTTCATCATAAAATTGATTTCTAAATGTTTCTAAACATTATTGATAGAAGAGAAAATTTAAATTGTAAATGATTGTTTAATAATGGGAAATAACTCTGTCCCTAAAATTTCGCTACCACACTATAATTTGTAAACTTTCTTACATTTTCAAAGAGATCAGAAAAATTAAATTATGGGCAAAAACTTATTTTGAAGAATTCGAAAAAAAATTAGAAGCTTCTTAATAATTATGACAGATTTGAGGAGATTAAATTTTATTCACAATTTCTGGAAAATTTTTTAATGGTTTAGGTTTTATTTTAGGAGAATAATTTTAAGTTTTGAAGATTTCAAAATGTGTGCAAAAAGAATACGGAAGACTTTGAAACAATTTGTTTAATTTTTCAAGATTTAAAAAAGTTTTATGTAAACTGAATTTTGCAGGGTGTCAAGAGAATGAAAAAAATGTTCTTAAGATTCATCGGAAAAGTTCAAAAGATGGTTTTGTAATGAATTCTGAGAGAAAATTGAAAAAGATTACAAAACCTTTTTAATTATTTTCTAAAATTTTTAAAAAGAGTCTAAAAGATCTTAAAGAAATTTTGCAATTTTGCCTTATTACATAATTTTAGAAAAAATTTGAGTAAGTTTAATAGATATTCAGAAGTTTTGAAACGATTCAAAAATAATTAAAACTTGTACAGATTTTTTGAAAATGAAAATAAAAAAAATTAGGTTCCTAGGAAAAATTGAAATGAGTT
Source organism: Andricus curvator (assembly GCA_932195095.1). NCBI lineage: Eukaryota > Metazoa > Arthropoda > Insecta > Hymenoptera > Cynipidae > Andricus > Andricus curvator. The sequence continues at coordinate 616,488 of CAKNYM010052644.1, forward strand.
TTTATTTCGAAAAATTAATTTTAAGAGATTAATTAAAAAGATTTCAAAAGATTTCTTAAAGTTTCAAAGAAGAATCTGAAAGATTTTAAGGAAATTTGTTTAACTTTGCAGAATTAAAAAAAAAGCAGGAAAAATTTGAAATTTTTTTAAAGATTAGAAGGTTTTGTAGGTCTGAAAAGATTAAAAAAACGAATTTATTTAAGATTCGTGTGAAAAATTTTAATGATTTTTATTTTAAAAAATAAATTTTGAGAGAAAATTAAAAAAGGTTTTTAAACATTTCAAAAGTCTTCCTCAAATTTCGAAAAAGGATCTAGACACTTTTAAAGCAAACTGTTTCGATTTGGTAAGATTAAAAAATCAAAAAAAAAATCGAGCAAATTCAAGAAATATTTAGAAGAATTGAAGAGATTCACAAAGAATTTTAAGATTTTAAAGATTTTTAGAAATGTAAAAACGGCGATACCACTCTGGAAACACCAGTTCTCGTAAGATCACTGAAGTTAAGCATTGTTGGGCGCGGTTAGTACTTGGATGGGTGACCATCCAGGCATATACTGCGTTGCTGTTGGCCCGTCGTGGGTGTGGTGGGCCCACATTGGTAGTAAATATCCACCTAGAAACACTACCCGAATCGGGTAGTGAGGCAATGAACTTTCGAGTTCAAACTGCTAATCAATTTTTTTTTTTTTTTTTTTTTTAGAAATGTACATTTTTAAAGATTTCAAGAAAAAACTTTAGTAGCTTTAAAAGAATTTCGAAAAGTTTCAATAGAACAAACAAATGTTCTTAAAATTCCTTGGAAAATTTAGAAGAATATAAGGCAATTTTTTTTACATTTTGAACGATTTTTAAAAAATTTAAGAAAAATTCGAGTCAGCTAAAAATATTTTTGGAATTTAAGACGTTTTAAATAGATTACAAATTTTTTTAAACTTGGAAACCTTTCCGAAAATTTATCAAATATTTCTTTATTTCTTCGGAACTTCTAGAAGTCCTAAACATCTTTTAAAAAGACTCGAATATTTCCTAATATCTTGCAAAATCCTATAAAATAAAAAAATGCCTTTAAAATCTTCTAGATTCTTTTTTGACACATCTGCAATATTCAAAAATCTTTTTTAATTTTCAAGAATCTTATAAAAATTATATTCATATCAATTTAAAAAACAAACTGGTAATACTTATTTTCTTGTTCTCAATTCTTAGAATTTAATTTCAGATCGAATTCAAGTGTTCAAAAACTTTTAACAAATAAATAGTTATTTGATTTATAAGAAGAATAAAATTTTCTTTTTTCACGTCTAGGAAAATTGAATAATTTATAAACTTAGTTTCTCTTACCTAAATTTATAAATTAGTTATTTGAAATTTTTATATTGTATTATTATAAATATTATTTTGTATTCTTTATGACATTGGAAAAAAGTTTTGAAATTGCTACATTTGAATCAGTACTTTCATCTTACATTAAGTAACTTCAATATTTGTATGACTAAAAAAATTTTGAAAAAGCATTCAGTTTTACATGAAAATATTGTTTTATTTATTTCTAGATCTAGACAATACTTTATCTTTAAGAACATTTTTTTTATTTAGAAAACGTATATTATGTTTTTAAATGGCCAACGTGGTATGGCCAACGGCCATACCACGCTGAAAAACCCAGTTCTCGTCCGATCACTGAAGTTAAGCAGCGTTGGGCGCGGTTAGTACTTGGATGGGTGACCATTCGAGAATACTGCGTGCTGTTGGCCCATCGTGAGCCCACACTCGTAGTTATTTACTACAAGAAACTATCCACCTAGAAACACTACCCGAATCGGGTAGTGTCACGCCTACCCTGAAAGGGAAATGGCTTAATGGTATACATATATAATACAAAAAATGTTACGTAACGGCGTTGAGGGGGGGGGGGGTCCAAAGGGAATGTTACGGTC
>CAKNYM010052644.1:618527-648035 GCA_932195095.1 Andricus curvator
AAAAGGTCGAAAATAATATTTCGTAATATGTGAATGATCACTATTCAAAGGTTATAGCTTGAATACATGTTCCTTTGCAGGATCATGTACAGTTTCCTTCGCCAAATTCCTGTTCAGGAACCGTCAAGATTACCTGTCCAGATCCGTGTGCAGGTCCGTGTCCAGGATCCTCCGAGGTTCCTGTACAGGAATTTTCAGCTGGGTTATATTCTATAATCATGATGTGAAACAAGAAATAATGTGAATCAAAAGGTTCAATGTAAGATGCGGTTTTTTGTATATTGTAATAATACCTTTTTTTAGAATCCACGTTATACGAGCGTTGCATCTTCGCTTATAAGTACCTAAATCATATGTTAATAAGGCAATGGTTCGCAAAAGAAAAATTGTTTGGATCAATAAAATTGATAGGAACAAAAAAGAGGGTGTAGTTAATGGAAAGAGAGCTTAAGTGATTATGGTTTCAAGTTCAAACATTCACTGTATGATTGTATATTTATTTATTACCCTTTAAGTATAGACGTGATTTAATTTTTGCACTAATATGGACCAGAGTTCTCACACACCGCTGTATGTATGTCTATGTAATTGAATAAGTAAAGAAGGTTTTTTATCTAACTTATACCAGTATATAAAGGGACATTGGAATAAGTAAGAAATTAATCAATTTTATGAATTTTTATTATTAATAATCTTTTACACTAGTGGGGGAGGGAGCCAATTATCAGAAGCATGGTGCGGTCTAGAGGAGACCAATCAGTTGCATTTTTAACTAAAAAGGATGAATTTTCGACCAAAAAGACAAATCTTTAAAAAACTACATGAATTTTCAACTAGAAAAGATCAATTTTCAATAAAAAACATCAATTTGCAACCAAAAGTGGAATAGTTACATTGTTAGTTAAAAACATTAATTCTCAACAACAAAAAAAAACGAATTTTCAATACAATAGTTACATTTTTAACAAAAGAGATAAATTTTTCAACTAAAGTTATGAATCTTAAACAAATACATTTTTAACAAAAGAGTTCAACCCAAAAGATTATTTTTTAACCCGGAAGATTAATTTTCTACAAATAGAATAGTTTACATTTTCAACCAAGGAGATGAATCTACATAAAAAAATGAATTTTTAACAAATTAGTTCAACTTTCAATCAAGTAGCTGAATTTCTGACCAAAATATATGACTTTTTGACAAAATAGTTGCATTTTCAACAAAATAATACAATTTCCGAACCAAAAATATAATGGTAGACTTTTCAACCAAAAGTAATTAATTTTTCTCGTTGTACTATTTTCTTTAGTACTTTAATTTTTTGTGAGGGATTCAATATAAACCAAAAAAACAGGTAAAAAAGTTATCGACCGCTTTTGAAGTTCTGGAATTTTATTTAAACTATTTTCTTGTAAAAGAAACTAATTAAAAAAAAATGTATTACATTAATAATCTCTTTCAATATTTAGAAGAAATATTTAGAAGAACAAATATTTTAATAATTAATTTCGTGAAAAGTGTATAATACAATAAGAATTAATATAAGCCTTAGATTTTAACCCTCACGTACATGACTTGATCACTATGAGACCCATGCTTTCCGTTGAACGCATAGTGCAACTATTGTATAGATTTTACTGTAAAATTATATATTTATATATAATTATATAATATTTATAATATTTACTATATTATATAATATTTATATATTATAATAATATTGTATAGCTAACGGTATTTCTGATTTTGGTCACTTTAGTGCGTGTTTAGAGCTACGGATAAAGAAAAGCAGCATTTAAGAAAATGGGTCTATGAGACCCAGTGCGGTGACTACATCAGAAAACCCAGAGTTCATGAATTTTGAAATTCAAGGTAAATATAACTTTAACTATTTCTTTTTGGTGTGATACTTATTATGAAACGGAGAAAGTGAAAAATACTGTAGATACACTCAACGCCCGATATAAGATCCCCCGGCCGGTTCTCGATATTCCTAGAACTGGTGGCCTCCGCAGTTTCGTGATGAGAGGGGCCGCGGGGCCGAAAGAGAGGATGTGCTCAGTGAAGCGTGACAAACAGCTCGAGGACCGCACACTCAGAGCGTTATTTGCATCAGGCTGCGTCATGCGTCCAAGTCGAACAGAAATGATTCAAGCGGCCCTGCCTGTTTACGTTTGGATTCCTCTGATTTAGGATCAAGGCCAGCTCTGTCAAAAGTTTCGAATAGGAATTCATTCCTAACCAATCCAAAGTCATCCGAATCATTCCGGAATCTGTATCCGAACTAATCTGAGTTAATCCAAACCAATCCGAAAAAAGTTCCACATTTCGTTCGATCGAAATCGGTTGAAAATTAATCCGATTCAATCCCAATCAATCCTAACCAAACTTTCAATCCGCATGAATCCGAACTCGGATTGACATAAACCGATTTTCAATCCGAATGAATTCAATTCAATCTGAACTGGATTCATTCGGATTGAAAATCGGTTTAGGTCAATCCGAGTTTGGATTGATTCAGATTCATTTGGATTGAAAATTTGGTTTGCATTGGAAGTTCGGATTGAACCGGATTGAGTCGGATTAATTTCTAATCGATTTGGATCGAACGAAATGTAGAAATTTTTTCAGATTGGTTCGGATTGATTCGGGTTGGTTCGGATACAGATTCCGGAATAATTCGGAATGAATTCCTTTTCGATACTTTTGCCAGGGAAGGCAAGCCATGTCCGAAACCGGTCTTATATCGGGAGTTGAGTGTAATCATTTCTTTATGTTTAATATATGATTTAGAGTAATGAAATAGTTCATTATTATATCACAGCACACGGAGAAAAATGGATGTTTAAACGTAACATCTAGATCTTCAGGGTTAACATATTTTATGTTTAACTATAGGACAGCAATCTAGATGTTCAAAGTTAGGATCTGTAGATATTCAAAAGTGAGATGTTACTCTGAAACATCCAAAATGTTCAACCTGAAATATCCGAAATATTACATGTATGTTTATGTCAACTAACGGCTGTAAATATTTGAGGAATTTACTTATTTCTGAGCATTTGAGGAATTAATTGATAACTTATTTGTGAATTTAAAACTAAACTTGAATTTTCGTACATGAACGAAAAACAGATACAGGGTATAAAATGCCGATCAGATAATACATTCAGTCTAGCTGAGGTTATGTTTAATATTTTGCATTCAAAATAAAAAATAAAAACGGGGTAAGTAAGCTGAGAACGAATAATATGTAATCTGCATTTAAAATTCTATCTATTTGAGGTTACATAAACTCATATGTTATTATAAATTCACAAACATTTTGTCAAATCACGTGTCAAATGTTCAAAGGTGTTCGAGTCAATATAACCTCAAACTTAAGAACATTGTTCCGTCGTGTAGACAGACAAAAGCCGTTATACAATTTTAATTAAGGATAGCTAATTTTGATTCTTTTAAAATGTGCAAAAATTGTAATATTTCATGATTGTAATATCGAAATTATATAGCCGTCAAATATAGTCGTGAAATTCGAATGCGCAATGCGCATGCGTTCAGATGATTTTAACATCTGAATATGTTACAGTTTAACATAAAAATATTTTTACGCCTAACATCTCAAAAAGATAGTAGATGTTTGGCATGAATATCTGCATGTTAGGCGGAACAATCTTACCCTTTGAACATCTACATTTAAACATCCATTTTTCTCCGTGCAATAAGATATACCGGGATATCCCATTCGATCGCAGTTATCTCCCAGATTGTCCCAGGGATAACCCGTTGGATATCCCGCAAGCCGGAAATTAAGGTATGCCCAGGATATCCAGGTTATCTATACGGGACGTTTCTGGGATATTCAATGTCCCAGAAACGTACCATAGATATCCTGGGGATATCCCAATTTCCGCCTTGCGGGATATCCGACGGGTTATCCCTGAGATATTCCTGGGACAACCTGGGAGGGAATATTTTAAATATTGAATTTGTTATCAATGAATTTCTATACATCAATTTTGTGTTTGAAAAGTTTTTGTCGATGTTCTTTTTAACCGCTTTCACTAGACTGGACCGGAAAACATTTTATGAATGTCTTCGATGCGAAAAAGCGATGTGCTCAAAAATATTTACTCTTTATTTTCTTATTTGAAAATTAATAAATATTTTTTATCCTTTGCATGTTCAAGGCTTCTCATTTTTTGATATTTTCCTAAAAACTTATAAATATAAAAAATTTTACGTTCCCGCAGCGATTACTTTTATCAACAACATTTAATTACTTATAAAAATCATTTATTAGAACAAAAAATTATATTTTACGTTAACTTCAGATATCTGCTACAGCTTAATGTATTTTTATTTGTTTTTTATCTTTCTCTTAAGGCCATGTGAAAAAAAATTGAAGTTACGCTTACATGGCCTTAATATACTACGAGTTTACCTAATTGAAATTCATCAACTTTCACGTTGCAAAATAATGATGCTTTTTGACAAACTGCATCATGGCGTATTTTTTCGAAAAGTAGAGCCTTAACCTTTCTAAATAACCTTTTCAATTTACTATATTAAAATATTTGTAACTTTCTCAAAAATAAATCCTTTCATGTTTGAGAAAAAAAACTGTTAATAACAATTGTTTAAATTTGTATTCTAATTTTATCATAGGACACTTCATTTCTTGAAATCGAGAAATAAATCTCATGCAATCCCATGCAATCCTTTGCAATCCTTCGCAATCCCATGCAATATTTTACAATACCTTGTAATGCCCCCTTACGAAAAAATATTATAGAAAATTCAGTATAGGCCTATAGCATGATTTTCCTATAATGATATTCTTATAATTTTTTCGCGATTCTAGAAAAACCATTATAGAGAATCATTATAGGAAAATTAGTATAGAAATAAAGAATGTTTAAATATGGAAAGAGTTGAAGCAAAAATAAAGAAAGTAAAAATGTATGATTTATTTAACATAGGATTTCGAAAAATTTTAAGGAATTTTAAGAAATTTCTTGAAGAGATGAAAAATATTTTTTAAATATTTGAAATTTAAAAATATTTCCAAGGATTTCAAGGGATTTCAAAATATGTCAAGGGAGTTTGGAGGAATTTAAATACTTCCAAATATTCTCGGGGATTTTAAGGAATTTGAAAGAATTTCAAGAAATTTCTTGAAGAGATTAAAAATATTTTTGAAATATTTAAAATTTACAAATATTTCCAAGGATTGCAAGGGATTTCAAAATATGTCAAGGGAGTTTAGAGGCATTTAAATACTTCCAAATATTCCCGGGGATTTTAAGGGATTTAAAGAGATTTCAAACATTTCAATGTATGTGAAAGAATTTTGTAGGATTTCCAAAGATTTCAAGTGTTTCTAGTGATGATTGTAAAATAAATTAAATTAAATTAAATTTGAAGAGATTCCTAGTGATTTCAAGGGATTTTAAGGCATTTCAAAGAATTTCACAAGATTGAAGGATTCCAAAGATTTAGAGGGATTCAAAAGTTTAATTTAATTTGAATTCCAGAGAACCTCCATGGATTTTAAGAAATTTTGTGAGATTTTATAAAAATTTCACGGAGTCAACTTTGTAAAATAAATAAAATTAAAATAAATTTCAAGGCTTTCAAATGATTTCTACTTTTTTAAATGGATTTTTTTACGCTTTCCAAAGATTTCAAGGGATTTTAAGGATTCTAAAGGTTTTCAAGCGATATAAAAAGTGTCAAGGGATTTCAAAGAATTTTGTAGGATTTCCAAGGATTTCCTGGGATTTCTAGTGAACTTTGGTAAATAAATTAAAATAAATTTTATAGCATTCCTAGCGATTACAAAGATTTCAAGGGATTTTAAGATATTTCAAGGAATTTCACAAAGATTTAAGGATTTTAAGGGGTTGCAAAGATTTTTAGGGATTTAAACGGGTTTTTTCAGGAAAAATTAATGAATAAGTTTAATATAAATTATATTCTAGGGCTTTCAAATGATTTATTCTCTTTTAAATGAATTTGCACTTTTTCCAAATATTTCAAGGGATTCTAAAGGATTTCAAGAGACGTAAAAATGTTAAGGGATTTTAAGAATTTTGTAGGATTTCCAAAGATTTCAAGGGATTTTGAGGTATTTTGAGGTATTTCAAGCAATTTTACAAAGATTTTATCAAATCTCCAAGGATTTCAAGGAATCACAAAAATTGCTAGGGTTTTGAATGGGGGTTTCAGAGAATTTTAATGACCAAGTTTCATCTAAACTATATTCTAGGGCTTTCAAATGATTCTCGAGAACTTTACTGAATAAGGTTAATTCAATTTATATTCAAAAAAATTTCAAATGATTTATACTTTACGGAATAAATTGAATTTTATTTTAAAGGATTTCTACGGATTTCAAGAATTTAAGAAGAGAAGATTAAGATTCATAGGACCTCTAATTATTTTAAAGATTTTGGGGTTTTTTTACAAAATTTAATGGATTTTAACAGATTTTAGAAGATTTCAAAGATTTTAATGGACTTAAAAATATTTTCACATGTATCAAGGGATTCCAAGAGATTCAAAAAGGTTTTCGTATGGATTTTAATTTAATTCAAAGTGATTTTTACTGTGAAAATTGTATTTGAGTAGAAGTTCTATTTTTGTGTACTTTTATGTGAGATTATTAATGGTCTAAAATAAATCGTTCCTTTCTAGTTTCTCTACGTTTTACATTATTTACTTCAATATTTTTATATTATTTATTCTTATGTTGATTATCCATGGTTTTTTTCTATATAATGATTTTCTATAATAAATTTTCTATAATCAGTGGAATCTTTTGCAATCTCATGCAATATTTTAACGCGTCGATTAAAAACAATAAATAATAAAATTGATGCTTTACAAGAAAAGGTATAAGCGATTGAACTTTGACTGGGTCACTCTGACCCAGTCATGTATTAACTTTTGACATCAGTATTATAGTCATGTACCTGAGGGTTAAATTTAATTAAAATAAAACGATAGAATATTAGGAATTTTATTCTAAAAGCCCTAAAATTGTGCAAATTTAAATTTAAAATGTTAAAAAATAAATCATCTGAATTATTTCATACATAAAGCAATGTTGAAAAAATTTTTTAATTGAATTGAAAGCAGTTTAAAATATAAAACGTTGAAAAAAATTTGTTTTTATAGATTACATTCTGTAACAATCTAAATATAATAATACTTAGTTGCAAGTTAATTTGATTTTTATAGATTAATTGTGCAACAAATAAAAAGTAATATACTTTCGTTTTGCCAAGAAAAGTACATTGTTTTAAATTTCAGTATCGGGCCTCCATAAAACTAAGTCCGTCATTGTGAACTAGCAAATTTCCCCCAGAAGGTACTTGCCTCCCAAAAATTTGAATGCCTCGTTAATATTGGAATTGGTTAATAAACAATTAAATAAAAATCAGTTGAGATCGACTATTAAATTTAATTTTCAAGAATAAATGAAAACTTTGCGTTTGCTAAACTGCTGACGCATTATTAACTACTGTTGTTTCTTTACAATTCGGAATTTCCCGCCTCGAAATTCGCCGCGAATTATGCGCAAATAGGATGCGCAAATAGATTTCTCGAGTCGCGTGTCTGTGTTTTGCTGCGCGTTTGCTGAATAAAGAAATGTAAAGAAATCAGTCTGGACAAGATGGCCGACCGGGTGACATCGGCTGTTTGTTGCTTCTCCTTTATTTTTTACCTATTTCTGTTAATAAATTGCAATTGCGGTGAAAGATTTGGTGATAGAGCGACGTCCTTACATATTTCTGAGGACACTGAAAATACGCGAATTAAAAAATCGGTTATTATCGAGAGAAATGATGAAATTTACGATGACGATGAAACGTCATTTACGAGAAAACGTAGGGATGCTACGGATGCTACTACGTCGAACGAATCAAAAATCGTCGCCAAGGTGAGCATCTTATCATATTGCTGATTAAAGCTTAATTCGAGGTTATCGAACAGCGCGTCTACAAGTCTAGAACTTTCACCAATCGCACCATTCCGCCGGAATACTATTTGTATTTTTACCCTACTCCAAATGTTTTTGCCAATTATTTTCCTTAGTTATCGTTCTTACTGTCGAAATTAATTCTGTGATCGTAGATATTAGAACAAAGTATTTGCATTTGCGAAGCTCAATGCGGTGCAAACGAGAACGGGGATTGGAGTAATTATCGTATTGAGCTCCGTGCGCGTATAAATCAAGTCAATTTGTCAATTTGACGGAAGCTGCGTCGTGACATACCCGTTTGTTATTGCCGTGTTGAGGTCACTAACCGCCTATATAGATCCTTTTTTCAATCACGAACACGGCTCGTAATTTATTTTCACACTTAATTAAATTTGCCTAGGATATCCTCCAAAAATATGGCACCTTAATTTTTCTTTATTGGAGTAATATCTCGTAATATTGACTATTTTTCCCCATGTTGGTAATTTGAGATTTCTTGCTGAGTAATAACGTTTTGGTAACCATTTTTACATTTTTGTTAACAAAGAAGTAAAAAAAAACATTGCAAAGAAAGAAGTTATAAACGTTCTTGACTGTAGGTACAATATTATCAGCTCGTTTGTATTTTTATAATCTCTTTGTCATTCTGCAATGGAAATGTTCTTTAATTCTGATAAAGATGAGCATTGCTGATTAATAACAACCGGTATTGTACTGAGTTATTTATAGATTCATACTCAAATCTTACAATATAATCAGTATGTGCTTGCTGTTGTGGAAAGATAAACAATAATAAAATCCATTCTAAAGAGAAAAATATATTTAAATTCAAAGGTTTAATACAAACATGAGAAACAATTTAATATTAACGCAAGAGTTTACAATTCCAGGTGCGAAAATGTAGCATTTAAACTAGAGTTTCCGTAATTTTCACCAATTTTTTGTAGGGTATTGTTCTATTGTTATTTTCAGAGTTCTTATCGTCACATTACTATTTTCCCACAGTGATTATTTTTTTATTTTCCTTGAAAGATAACCATGTTCATTGTTTAAAAAAAATTGTAAACAAAGGAAATACAAAAATAAGTGAAAGACAAAGAAATTAAAAGGTGGTTGCCAGAAAGTTGACCACTCTCCCAGTCATTTTCTACTTTTCCTTTAAATAATAACTTTTTGCTTCCTCATAGAGGAAGCTTTGTAATGGTAACATTTTCCAAAAATTTTAAATTCATTTAATTCAAACTTCCTCAATTGAAAAATGTGTAATACAATGTTCTAAGCAATTGTCCGGATTGTGATTGTTTTTGAATGTGTGTGCGTGTGTGGGTGTGGATGTCACACTTTTCTGTGAACACGATTACTTGAAAACGGTTACAGGTAAATTGATGAAATTTGAAGGGCTTATTTTTACCACTAATATCTTGAAACTGACAGAAGGATTTCTAAAAATATTTGTTGCATTTTTTTTAGCACTTGATAATATTTTAAAAATCGGGTTTTTATAGTAAAACTTTTTTCATTCACATAATTCAAAGTTGATGCACGAACAGAAATGATGTGTTGATTCAAGACGAATCGATTGACCTATAATATTAATACATTTTATTGAAGAGTAAGGAAGCTATGGTAATGCATAATATTTGAAAATACGGTTTTTTATAGTAAAACTTTTTTCTTCAATATAATTCAAAGTTGATGCAAGAATATAAAAGATTCCTTGGTTCTAGACGAATCGATTGACCTACAATATTAATACATTTTATTAAAGAGTAGGGAAGTTATGGTAATTTATATATTTTAAAAATCGATTTTTCTACTAAAAATTTTCTCATTCTCATAATTTAAAGTTGATGCGAGAACAGAAAAGTTGTGTTGATTCAAGACGAATCGATGGACCAATAGCATTGATATATTTTATTGGAGAGTAAGGAAGCTATGGTAATTTATAATATTTCAAAAACACGATTTTTTATGGTAAAACTTCTTTCACTAACATAATTGCAAATTGATGCAAGAACGGAAAAGATTCCTTGATTCGAGGCAAATCGATTGATCTATAATATTATTACACTTTATTGAAGATTAAGGAAGTTATGCTCATTTATAATATTTGAATCATCTGTTTCTAACAGAAAAACTTTTTTCATCGACATAATTCAAAGTTGGCGCACGAATAGAAAAGATTTTTTGATCATAAATTTTCAAATAGAATAATTCTGACAATTTCTGTAAAAAGTAATAAAATCGGGAAAGGGATAGGGTGCGACAGAACTTCTCCCTGCCCTTTTCCAGCTCGAAAAATTATCATTTCGAATACAAAATTTGATTTGTCTTTGTATTTAACCCTTTCAGGGTCAGTGGGACGTATACGTCCCACTTGTTTTTTCGCAGTTTTTCAAGCATTTCTGATACATTTCACCTTGTTTAGTGCACAAGTATTTGATTTTAGACTCTTAAGGGTTCATGTAAAGTAATTATCATGAAAAACTGTGTAAAATTGTTAATTAACAATTTGTTATAAATAATTGAAATCGAAAAAAATCACTTTTTTTCGAATAAAATCGGCTGTTTATAAAGTACTAGTCCTATAGCTGTGACAAATTTTTTCCAATTAGGTAACACGTAGAACTGTAACATATATTTTTTTCAGAATTTTCGGCAGACAAGTTTTTTTTTATTTCATTTTTTGAATTCATAAAAAATTACGATTTTTGACGAATTTTCGGCATAAGTGCATGTAATGTACCGTATTTGTGATCGAGTATCAAATCGTAAAATAAAAAAAATGTTGTTCGAGCCACTGATTGAGAATATAATGTCAAAATTGCAAAACTCAAAATGACGGATTCAAAATGGCGGTTATATTAGTGCAAATTCGCAAGAATTATGCAATAGCAAGAATTAGTTTAACAGAAAAATGTGTCCCTGAATGGGTTAAAAAATTGTTTGTATTATTTTGTAATTTTGTATTTTTGGCAAATTTCTATTTTTAAATTGATCAAAATGAAAACTGGTTTGTCTATTGTTGAAAAAAATAACTAATGCTTCCTCTATGAGGAAGCAAAGTGCTCGTGAAATGAGCACCATATAATTATAAATGCAAACAAAGTGGAAACACTCGAGATCGAATTCACAGCTAGTTTCTAAAATTATCTCAGCATAGTTTAGAAATTATAAATAAGAAAGTACGCAAAATATCTCGGTATGCACCTTTCCCAAACTTCAAATTTAAAATGAAAAGTTGCTAAATAATATTAGCACCATTTTTTAAATATTTGAAATTCACAGATATCACTTATATTTAGTTGAAGCGGATAAAAATCAAGAGTAGAGTTCAATATTTTAGAGTTAAGGATTTTAAAAATCAATTCAAAGTCTGTCTCACATGTTTTATTTCTAGTATTGCTATTTTTGGTTAAAACTCGCAAATTATTATTCTAAATATTGATAATGCGGGCTAAAATTTTAAATTTTATACTTACGAAGATTTAGTATCGATTTATCAACGTTGATTCCAAATAACTGTTAATAATTGTCACTGTTTTTGCCATATTTTAAAATATTTCTTTGTTTTATCATTTTTCGTTTTCGAAAATCTCATTCTCTAAAATGTTCAACTTTTTGGCAATCACCCTAAATAATTTCTGGACTAGGTACAAATGAAGGGTGGCTTATTGTATAAAAAAATTCTTAAAAAATCAAATGCACGTTCTGATAATAAGATTTTTTCGAATTCTCATTTTTTTTAAATATGTAGTAATAAAAAAGAATTTTAGTTAAAATCTAGCGTAGTGTTTCAGCGTGGTAATAATTTTTTTCTTCTCTTCAGTATTAATATGTTTGTTGAAATTATTATCGTTTGTTCAAAAAAATATTCCCATATCTCGGAAGCAAGTTTTTATTTTTGTGAAAAATTAAAAACTTGATTTTAAATCGCTGTCCAAAACCCATGTTAAAAACCTGTGAAATTGTAACCTCAAAATTATTGGACGATTTACTTGCAATTGATTAACTTTTTTGGCTCAAAACTTTCTTACCCTTATTCAAAAACTCTATACCTCGGGTGTAATTTTTTATTCAAATTGAAGATTACATTTTTTATCAAAAGCCGCAGCCGAGCCTCCTCCAAAATGGATACATTTTTCTGATTAAACTTGTTTGGAATTAATTAAGTAACACTTCCGCCTGAGAGTGGACTGTTGTTTTATCTTAAAATGGTGATTCATATTTTACGGAACGTCTTTTCGCTTTCCTGATTAAATTGCGATTTAAACGTTTTTAAGTTCTGCTAAAGAAAGATATTCATTTGTAATAACACAAATTTTAAGACTTTTTTTTAAGGAATCTTAAAATGATTTACAACTTTAAACGTCTGAAGAATAAATATAAATAATAATAAAAGGTCGAAAGGTGTTGTGATAAGGAAATATAATTAAAATTCAGGAATTTACTAGGTAAACGAAAATGGAAGAATTCTTCCGTTCTCATCACAATCTCTCAAGATTTTTGAGTTTTTTTTTTAAAGTGCTTTTATATTATTTGTGGTTAATTTTTTGGGGAATTTGTTATTAATATTGAATTATTTTTCAGAGTAAAAATTCTCTTATACCTAAAATATGGCTAAACATATGTATGTAGTCGTCGAGTGAAATCAAATTTAGCATCTTGTCGGAACCGCGTAATTTGAAAGAAGAGGGGAAGTTCCCTCTTGATCTCTGTGAACGAGGCCCCTATTTTTACCGCGGCACATCCTTTTAATGTTTAATCTCTTAATTCGGACCATCATACAATTTGAAAAGGCCTTTCATGACCAAAATTCTCCTTTTCTATAATATATAATAGTCGAATTTATAACAATTACGAATGATATGTAAAAATTAAGTTATGATAAAAACAATTAACATTAATTTAGCTTTTCATGAAGAGGAACAAGTTTCTTAATGACAAATATCCATTGAGAAAAATCCGTTTTAGTAATTGCAGGGTGTCTAATTGTCCGGGAAAACTTCGGGGGTTTTTTTCTTATATCGCAAAATCTAAATCGTATTTCTACTTTATCTTCTTTTTATTATTTAGTCGAGCACAGAAAAAACTAAGAATAACATTTTTTGCAGGAAATTTTTTAGAGCGATAAAGTTTTGTTGGTCATGGAAAAACAAAAGAAAGTTTAACCGATATTTGTGTAAAGTTTATCCTCTGCAGTTAAATTTTGTTGCAAAGAATCTTTCGTCGGAAATCGATGTAAAGTTTATCTTCTGTGAGAATCTGAGAGAGGGAAATCTGATTTCTTGATCTATCGTTTACACCATAAAAGTTTTTCGATGATTGCTTGAGTTTTTTTAAATGTTAATTATTATATGAGAGATAACATTTTTTCTCTTAAATAGGTTGGAAGGTATCGAAATTCTCTATAAAAGAAACCAAGTAGAATGCATTTTGTCAATTATTTAAGAAAATATTGTAAAAATAGAGCAAATTTCAATGTTTTTTTAAATTGAAATAAAGTCTAATATAATAAACGTTTTAAAAAGTCGATACAAAGAAGTTGAAAAAATTCGAAGACATCTCATCTTTAGGAAAATAGTAATAAAAATAAAATGAATGTATATTTTAAGTAAAGTTGATAAAAACCTCGTGATTAATTATTACATATAATTTACAAAAATATTTCTTTCAGCAAACAAAAATATTAACATTTTCCCACCATTTTTGTTTCAGCTTTAAACGTTTTGCGCCATGCAACCAAAATGTTCACAATAATGGTGATAACCTGGTGAAATTTTTTAGAAATTTACCTTTAAAATGATTCCAGTGACATTCAAAATTGTTTAATATATTAGATTTTATTTAAATTTTAAGAAAACATTGAAATTTGCACTAATTTGCAATATTTTCTTTAAAAATGGACAAAACGAGGGACAAAATGACTTAATCCTGGCTCATTTTACAGAGAATTCCGACAATGTAGTTTAGATTA
Source organism: Andricus curvator (assembly GCA_932195095.1). Taxonomy (NCBI): domain Eukaryota; kingdom Metazoa; phylum Arthropoda; class Insecta; order Hymenoptera; family Cynipidae; genus Andricus; species Andricus curvator. The sequence continues at coordinate 632,493 of CAKNYM010052644.1, forward strand.
ATATTTATCGCTTCAATCTGTGATAAATAAATAATTGTTTTCTTTACGACATAAATTTTGTATACGTATACATTATGATTAATTTTCCATTTTTGTACGTTGATTTGGGTCAAATTACAAAAAGACGCCTTTAAATTGTTTTCTTTTCTTTATAAATTCTTAAGATTTTTTATAACTGTGGCTACGGGTATCAAACTTTCTATACAAATAGCCGGATTTCTTCGATAAAAATAGAGGTGGAAAAAGGGCTGTTCGTACCGAAATTTCGTGACAAATAGCCAAATTTTTTCGGTACGTATAGACACTTCCTTGTTATGAACAAAAAATTAACCTTTAGTTTTAAATGTGAGATAAAGTCTACGAAAATCGTAACATATCTTATCTTATTTGCAACATCCTTGATTGCTCAGAGGATTGATATAAGGCCACATTCAGGACGTTAAATCTGAAATGGTATATCCAGAGATTTCACTTCTGGCAACGGAAGTCAGGTAGTCTTATTAAGATAAGTTTATTTTAATTGCTTACGATACAAATTTCAGAAAAGAAAAAGAAAACCTACTCACTTATAATTTATTCATAAAACTGATCAAATTAAATGTTGTTGTTTTGGCGAACCTTAAAGGCATATAGAGATACTTTCCCAAAAATAAGTATAAAATTCAAATTTTATTTTCTAAAATATTTGTTACTTTTCTGTAACTGAAATAATACTGGGAACATTCACCTTTGCAAAAATAGTAAAAGTACCACCAGCAAATAACGGGTAATAAATTTATTCTGTGAAATACCGTATGATTAAAGTACCGAAAGTAGTTCAAAGAAATATAACTCGTCACTTGAGTTTCTATATAAAAATCAGCATATCTTCGCATTAAACGTCTTTTACACTCGCGGAACATCTGGAACGTTCTCAAAATTAGTTCACTTTCTGATAACATTAAAACATGTTATCAATTTTTTTTCGATCTTTTAACATAAAAAAGAAATGTAAGTTAATTATGGTTGTATTGTCTATGAGTTATTATCACATTTACATGTAAGTGATAGGAAAATACACAAATACGCAAAAAAATAAACGCCCGCGGCTTGGAGGTAAAGCAGCTGTGATAACCGACTGATAAAATATGGCAGTGTCATCAGACCGACCTTCTCTTTAAAAAATTCCTCTGTGAAATTCATTGCATTTTTAGACAAAGGATTGGAAAACAGCAAACAGCTAGCAATTGACACTGAAAATTACTTTTTCATTAATGCAGGGCTTTTAATAAAAGGGGCGGATTTGAAATTAATAGTAATAATAATCTTCCAATTAATTCATTCACTTTGCCCACATCAAATTGTAATACTTGAGAGTTGCTCAATTTTCAGTTTGAAGGATTTGTAATAAACAATTTAAAAATAAATTCCTCCAGAATAAATTAAAAAACAATGAAAAATTAAGAAAATAATTTCGCAAATTCAAACCTTAAAAATGAGAATATTTTAGAACAAGGCATTGAATATTGAATTATTTCTTACTTGCAAATGTTCCACAATATTTAACATTCCTAACTTGACTTAAAAAAAAAAAAAAATTGAATTAAAAGGCTTAAAATTGTGCAAATTTAAACATTGTAAGCATGCACAGCAATCATTTATATTCTTTTTTATTTATTTTTCAGCGTAATATCTTAAAGCAAGTGTCTACAAGTACCGAAAAAATCTGGCTATTTCTACTCAAATTTCGGTACTCGTAGTCACGGCCTGTCTTAAAATTGTACGATCTTAAGTTGAAGATTTAAAAAAATGAGTAATTTAAAATTGAAGAATATTTAATTGGGACATTTTAAGAATGAATAATAATTCTAAATTAAACAATTTTAGAGTTCTGAATTTTTATGTTGAACGTTAAATTTTTCATTGTTCCCTTTCATAAGTTTTAATTTTGTAATTAAAATTGAAATGGTGGAATTTTGAAAAGTATAATTAACAATTTGAGAGTTTTGAATTTTTTAACGATTTAAAACTTAAAATAATTGAAATTTTAAAGAGTTTGAGTATAAGAAAGTTTTAATATCAGATTTCTTGATGACTAAACATTTTTTCAGCTCCAAGTGAAGTTCGGATTCGTTTAATTGTCAACGTTTCGTAGCAGAAATTTTTTTCATTTTTACTGGTTTACCATTTAAATTTAATTTTTATTTTTAACGTTTTATAGAATAATTCACTTTTTAATGTTTACAATTGAAAGTTTTTTTCAATTTGAACATTGCAAATGACGGTGAATATATTTTCTGATCTTAGAAAAAATTTGTAATATTGAATGTTGAATAATCATTTTTTTTGTGTAATAACAATTAAAAATTCTAGAATTTCAGAAGCTCTAACTTTGAAGCATTCAATTTAGTTTTCAAATTTAATCCTTTCAAATTAAAAGTTATTTAAATTAAAAAGATCTCATTTTTCAACGCTTTTAATTAGAAACAATACAATTTCATTTCCTTTCAATTTTAAATGATCCGATTTTCGAGTTTCCTTAATTAAAAATAAAATTGTTGAATTTTGAACGTTTTGAACGTTTTGAATTAGAAATGATACAATTTTAGGTTCTTTCTAATGAAATTGTCCAATTTTGAAAATGTTCTACAATTTTTCAATTTTGAAAGGTTTTGATAAAAAAAATTCAATTTCAATCGCTTTCAATTTTGAATTATTTAAGTGTAAACGCATTTTATTAGGAAATATATCAATTTAATTCCTTTTCGATCCACTCGAAACATTGTCCTTTTTCACAATTTTACCTAATCTAAAATTGTCTAATTTGTAACGTTTTCAATTTAATATTGTTCAATACATTTTTTTTTCTCTTAAATTGCAAATGCTATTGGTTTGAAATTGTTAATTATTGTTTCAAACCTCTTTAAACTTATTAGCTTTTATACACTCAGAAAAATGTTTGTTTGAATCAAATAAACATTTGTTTGACCCTATATCAATGATAAAATTTTCTTGATTCGAATAAAATTGGTTTAGGTTGAATAATGGAGTATTTGAATCAAACAAATTTTATTTGAAACAGGCAAATAAAGGTTTATTTCAATAAAATATTTGTTTGGCCCTATATCAAAGGAATAATTTGTTTGATTCAAACAATCATTTTTGTGACCTTTTCGACCTTTTATAGATTCAAGGATTAAAGATCAAAGAAATCAGCATTTATTTGAAATAAAATATTAGATATATTTAATTAATATTAAAAAATTTGAGCAATAATGGATTCTTAAATTGTTTATATTTTTATTTGTAAGGGAACAAAACAGAAACGTGAACGCGCGCTTCGCTTACGTGTATTTACTGCTAGTTCCTGAATTTAAGAAAGTGTGTAATCTTATTTAAATATTTGCTCAAGGTAAAACAATGTTATGGATTTGTACATGTAAGTTTTAGATCAACAACTGCTTATTTTATTATTTACATTTACCTACAATATTGCAATTGAAATGGACATTTAAAAAACAATATTGCTTGTTTTCGTTGAAATCTGGTCTGAATCAAAAATTCAAGTAACTATGTATCATCTCAACATTGATTGAATTTTCCTTTATTTATAATAAATGCAGATTGCAGACAGTCATTGAATAATTTAATAGCTATTGTACCACATTTCTTGATATTTTTTCCGGCAGTTCAATTATAATACGTAATTAATATGAAAGATTTCTTTACTTCTTCAGGATAAATTTCTTAGAACCTTCACACGATTCAGCAAGTGTGTATTATCACTTTATCAGCAATATGTTATATCATATGAAAATTAGTCATCCTGCTGTCGTACCTATATGTAGGTACTCTCAAATGACACATTATTGTGTCTAAATACAGACGTGCCTACACATTCAAGTTTACACAAAGGAAGTATGATTCACTTCACTAATGTTAAAGTCAGTAGCAAATATAAAGATTAGCCTTTTATAGTGTGATAAAAAAAGAATACTCCAAATAAAATTTCATTGCTTATTGTTTTATTGCGCTTTATAATCACACTTTCAGTTTTTGAATTAATTATGCTGATTAGATTTCTTAAAATTCCGATTTAATATTATAAACATTAAGACAGAAACCTTAATATATATTTATTTTAATAACGTACTGTTGTGAGCATTTTAATACCCTTCTGAGGAATTTTATAATTTTTAAACGGCAAGTATAAAATAAAAACGGGTGTGAATTTAATATAACAAAATTTAAAAAAAATATAAACGGAACAAAATTGACAGAGTCAACATTCTAGAAATATCAGCTTCAACCCTTGGGCTTTTACCTTCATAAAAATGAGTGGGGAAACCCAAAAGTTAAGTAGGCAGCCTTGAAAGAAGCTCATGCGCAAAATGCAAGGCATTCAAAATACATTTCTGAGTATCTATTTACTCTGCATTCTTAAAATAATCGCCACAAAATTAACACTGCATGCTTTAAAATTTATTATATAACTTTCTAAAAATATTTTTAAGAAGTTTTAATTTTCCTGCTTGATGATAGCAACTTTTAATGAAAATTTTTCTATTGGCCACTTTAATTATAAATTGACAAGCCCTTATGCATTTTTTATAATATAAGTTTTAGTGAAATATTAATTTTGTATCCACCATTTTAAAAATTGGTAAATTATTACAAATTCAAGGCAGTTAAAGTTGATTCTAGCGGACAAGGTTTGAATTTTGAAAGGAATCAAACTTCAAATTTTTACACTTTAAGAAAAATGCAATTTACACAGAAAACAATAATAAAAAATGATTCTAAATTTGGGAATCTCAACTTTAAGAAGAATCTAAATTGATTGATTAAAAAATAGATTATGTTGAAAATTTTGAAATTAAATGTTTTAAGTCTTCGAATCCTTTAAATTGGAATAAAACAAAAATATGGATGTTCGTGAATTTGGAAACTAATTTGTTTCGAATAAATTTCAATAAAAAATGGTTTAGAAATGTAAAAATGAAAACTTAAAAAAAAAGATTTAATTCTTTTCATTTTTATAATATTGAATGGAATCATATTGTTCGAAAAAAAATTTATGACACTCATAAATGCGCAACAAGTTGTAAAAAGTCCAACCATTTTCGTTGTGACAAAATCAATGCAGAGTCGTTTTCCTCTCCATACCAGTTCAGGATTTGGGTCGGAAGGAAAAGGGTCGTCTGAGTTAATAATCATTAGAAATAATAGCATCAGATGCAGTTTCGATTCATTCAGACAAGATTTATTTCGAACAAATTGTCTCGGCTTAATGTCTCTGTATAATAAATAGTTAGACAAACCTCTAGACTCATTAACAAAATTATACAAAAAGGCTTAATGGTCTCTAATGAGCCAAATACTGATTTTTGGATGGCTGCTTCTAGTCCTCCCGAAAAATAGGGGGAGTTTTTGGAAACATACTTTTTCTATTATAGTACGAGTTTTTTGGATTGATATAATATTTATTATTATGTTCACGCGTTATAAAAATATAATGAGTACAAAAGTTTGGTAATAGAAATATCTTTAAGAAGTGTTCTTGACTGAGGTCCCAATCAAACTGCCGATCTTCAGGAGACTTCTGGTGACCACGATTCAGCCAGGTCTCGGCCAACCTTCAGCCAGGTCTCGGCCAAGCTTTAGCCCAGATTAGTCATAGCTTAGACTTAAGTTCGGCGACTGTGTTTTGGCACCGGATGTTTAGGGCTTGTGATAAGCTCGCGCTCCTGAACCCCAGTGATTGAATTCTAGAATGCAGAAAAGGTCAACTTTATTTTGTCCCACAAGATAAGACTAAGGAAGGATAATAGCTGTGCATCCATTAGACATCTTTTTACAGAAGTGATCAGTTCCGTCGAAAGTATCCACTAACTCACAGATAACACCGAAAAAGGTTTAGATTAGGAAGTGAATAAATAGGAACACTTTAGGAACTCAATTTCCGTTTCGTGAGGGCCATTCTGAGGTAACTCAGACGCTCCCAAACTTAGCTTTACTGGTTGTTGTTGACCCTGGTCCTGACCTCCGCCTAGTATTCCACCCAGTATGAGTTTGAACACTTCTCAACCTAGGAATACCAGACTTGGCCTGGTCTTGTCCTGATCTCCGCCTAGTACTCCACCCAGTATAAGGTTGACAACTCCTTAACCTAGGAATATTAGACTCGGCCCAATCTTAGCCTCGCCAACGTCCGTTAGGTCACAATCCTGACCAAGAATTGCACCTCAGGATCTTCGACTCGGACTAATACTTCCATCATATGGAACACAGCTCTCGAGACATCTGGGTTGATTTAATGCAGATCCCACTGCATTCACTCACGTGACCCATCTCTTCATGCTGCCTACCGCAACAGTACTGCGCTGGTTCGGCGATTTCTTTAAATCTCGAAGATCTTGAGCCTCGTACTGTTCATTGGGCAGAACTGCTGTCACCTTGAGAGGCCCTTTCGCCTTGGCTACCAGCTTCCTACTCTCACCAGTAGCAACGGGATGTGCATCCATCAAAGCGACGTCTCCAACAAGGGATGTATGCTGTGGATTTATATGCTGCTTTTGCACATGATGATGGTCCTTCAAGGCCGGTTTATAAGTATCAGTAGGTTTGTAGACCTGATTATATGATCCTGACATCTTGGGAAATTTGGTTCATTCTGAAATCCCATTTCTGCGTTTATGTACAAAGAAGTCTCTCCAGTTTTGTAGGTCACCTCCGTTGTCTTGTAGGTAAATTCAGCGATCGGTGGAGTCTTATAAGCTTCTGGATAGCCGCAATCAGCAGGAATTGTAGCTGCCGGTGCATACCACTCACTGTTGGAAGTGACTAGAAGTGGGTCCAAATTAAGGGTTTATAAAAGGGGAGACATTACTCTTATGTTTCTGCTGGTTACTGGATGCAGGTGAGATTGAGGAGACGTTGAAGAAGTTTGATGGATTGAAGTCGAGTCCGACTCGTTCTTCTTGATTACTGGTACCACTAAATTTTAAAGTTCGAAACAAATTCATTGGTTCATCATCACCCGAACTGAACAAGTTTGCAAAGTTTTTTAGAAAAATGTTTATCACTTCATGTTGTGGGACAGAAGGCCCAGTTTAGGAAATACCAAACATCGGAATGGCATGTGCCAAGTGGTCTTAACAATGATGCATACGAGAATTATTTACACGATGTAAACTTTTTGCAATGTGGGATTAATTACTTAAAGATTGGACCCGACGGGTGCTCCCGAACTCTTTGGTTGCGTCTTCGGGTTAGTGTTTCGGGCGACTGTGTTTTGGCACCGGATGTTTAGGATTTGTGAGCTCGCTCTCCTGAATACCAGTAGTCTTGTGCGCGCCTGTTATTATTTTTTTTTTTTAATGAAAAAGAATAAACCAAATACTAATTTTTTTCTATGTTATTTATATTCAATAAATGTTACAAGATATTTGTATAAAATAATTAGAAGACACCACAGGATGATTTCTGTAGCCTCCAATAAGGAGCTTCTTTTTATTTTTTTCTCTGCCCAAGGAGTAATGGATTTCTCATAATTTATATGTAGGTATATTATGCCATCTTTAGCATCTGGAAAAAATTGTGAATATAATTATAATTTTATTTATTATAATTGGTCTTAGATTTGTTTAACACTCATTTTTTAAATTATATTACCGGAATACATTTTTTTATTCTACAAATGAAAAGAAATGTTATTTCTAAAATAAATTGGACATTGTTCGTTATAACATGTATATTTGCTCGACAATTATTGTCTTTACTCTATAGTAATCCATGCGCCACTAATGTTTTATTATGCATTGAGAGATTTAGTGAATTTTTTTATACGTGAATATTTTTATGTTAACATTTTTATCGTATCTTTTGTTGTTTATGTAAAAATGAGTAAATTCTTTTAATATAAGAAGAAAATCATCCTGTAGATAGATTTTTTCAGGCCTTTATAAATGTTACAGTCTCTTTCTTATTGAAAGATCAATTTAACACAAAATTTTCAAAAAATATAATTGTTTTTTCTTTTGCGAAAATCTGTTTGTTATTTTTTTTAGAATAATTTTTTTAACCTATCGCATAATTTATTCTAAGAAAAATATTTTCTCCCTAATGTATTCTGCTATATTGAATTATATATATGTATATATTTATTTATATTCTGATATAATTCAAAATAATTTGAAAAAATGTTGAAGAATTCAAAACGAGTTTAAAACACTTCAAGACTAATTAAACACAGACTGAACATTAAAAAAATGTCCATTGAAGTGAATAACGTTGATTTAATTAAAAAGAATTCAGGTAAATTAAAAAAAATTGAGAAAGCTGATAAAAGAATTCTGGATGATTTAGTAATAATTCAGGATGAATTTCAAATGAATTCATAATAATTACGAAACGTATTAACATTTTAAATACGTCAAAATAACTAAGACATGTTTTAAATAATGTATTCAGTATCACATATTTTTATTATCATAAAATATACACAACAGTATCACAACTATCACATCAATTCATAAAATCAAAATGTCTCATATCAAAAAATCATAAGCTCATAAATTTATAATCTCATATTCTCATAATCACATGTGAATCACAAAATTTGATCCAGAATTCTGTAACAAAAATAAAATGATTTATATTATATGTCCATAATGTTAAGTCATGATTTACAAAATTTATAAACAAAAATTTATTATGTATATATAAATACGTAATTAATACATTGAAGTAAAACATTAATTATAAAGATAAATATTTGTAATTAAATATTTATAAATTGAAATTATTTAAAAACTAACAATTATTAATTCAATCAAAGTAGATGAATTATGAATCAAAAATATAATAGTACACTGTAAAAAAAGCTTTGGTGATATTTACAATCAGCTAGTAATTATACGTGCAGTGTATTTTCAAATTACAATGTGTAATCTGATTAATTTACGATACTGGAGTACTTATTTGCAATCTAGTGCGATTTCACTTCAGGTAACAATGTGAAAATAGAATGAAGGTTGATTTATATGCAGTCGACTGTAAAATTACTACGTCCGATGATGGAAATTATTCGATCGGCGTGGGACATAGTAAGTTTACGTGAGGTGATAAATTTACTTCGGACTTTAACTCTACGAAACTATATGTAAATTTTGACGATGCGTGCTTTTCTATCGTGAGGCAGTAAGTCCGCACGGACGAACGCCGCAGAATTAGGTGCAGGACGTAAATTTGGACCATTTGGGACTAGCGAGTGGAAGTCGTGCCAAACGATGAGTTCCGGAGACGCCCGAACGGCCTCTTACCAATGGGTGCGCATTTCGTTCGTTTGCATTTTTGTTTACGTTACTTTGCACGTTATGTCGAGTTGCGGTGCTCGGGTCGAACTTAGAAATTCATAAATTTTGAGACTGTCAAGTGGTTATATTCCGTATTCTCCCTTAAATACAGAAAATACCTTTAAAATATTTTCACCTCTGTGAAAAGTTGTGGATAGTAGTAAGATGGACAGGTTAGAGAAAACCTGAAAAATCAGTGAAAAGTCAGGGATATTTGTTAATCAGGGAACGTTAGGAATAAGTCAGAGACAAAAAAAATATTGAAATTTGAATAACCGAAAAGTTTTTGGGGAACAAAACCTCAAAATATCTTTTCGATTATAAAAGCTGAAAACAAAATTCAACGAGATTTCGGACAGTGGCTCGAGCATCTGATATTTAGTGTGTTGATTTACGACCCGTACGTAATTTCACGGTCGACGAGGGGAAATTTACGTCCTGCATGTATTTCTTTAGAGCGGACGCAGGTTGAGAAGAAAAATATGTATTTTTACAAAATTCTGCTTATTTACTATGTGACACACCGATCGAATTATTTCCATCGTCGCAGGATGTAAATTTACACCAACTTTTTTTACAGTGTAGTCTATTAAAATAAAAGAAATGAACTTTCAACTAAAAAATTGAATTAAAAGTAAAATTATAGCTTTTCAATAATGAAAGATGACATTTCAAACGAAAATGACAAATTTTCATATAAAAATATGAATATTTAACGAAGCAGGGGATTGTTTCACCAAAAAAAAATTAATAATTCAAAGTAGATGAATTATGAATCAAAAGTATAATAGTAGACTATTAGAAAAAAAGAAATTAACTTTCAACCAAAAAATTGAATCAAAAGTAAAATTATAACTTTTCAATAATAAAAGATGACGTTTCAAAAGAAAATGAAAAATTTTGTATATAAAAATATAAATATTTAACAAAAAAGTTGATTGCTCCACAAAAAAATGAGTTAGAAAAAATAGTTTAATCCTAAACAAAATAATGGAATTATCATGCACATAATAGAAGTTGTAATCAAAAGAAAAGAATTCTGAACCAGGAATATAATATTAGACTTTTCACATTAAAATTTATTTAAAAAATAACTATTTTGTTGTATTAAACGTTAAATATATCAAAATTAAACTAATATTTAATACATTCAAAACTACATTGAAATGAATTAAATTATTTATTAAATGTGAATTATGACCGAATCCATTTCAAATCAGACAGGTTCTACACTTGAAGTCGCAGAATCTCTCGGGAACAAAATATGTTGTTTTTAGAGGAAATTAGGCAATACGTATTTCTGCGATTTGTGAAAAAAAATTGTTTACGAAGTTATGCGTATTTGAATTTTTTGCTTTGTTTTACAATCGAAAATTATAATCGAAAACGAGAATATCGTTTAGAGATTTCTTAATAAGGATACTTACACGAGATGAATTTGTTAAAGATATCTTTCTAAAGATTGCTATAAAAATCTAATTTTTTAATTTTCAAAATCCCTTTGTTACAATAGATGCTTTAAGAACATCTAGTTAAAAAAGTTCTGAAATATCTTAGCAAGTGATCAACATACTATATAACTTCAGGTTTAAATAATTCAGTTCTTGCAAATATAGAAATAATAGTTGAAGTTTTTACTGTAATTGTCTGTATTTTACTTCGACATTCAACATTACTGTGGCTTTTAACCATTTATTTTATCAGTAACATTGAATTTATTTATCTTTTAAAAAGAATATTATTCTTGTAAACATTATTTTAGTTTGTTTTTAAATTTCAAATAAAATGTTAAATTACGGATCGCCGACTTACAGTTCGAGATGAATGAGACGATTCGATCGGCTGATATCCAAAAGCATATTAGGAAAATAACTAATTATTATTATTATTATTATTATTATTATACCATTAAGCCATTTCCCTTTCGGGGTAGGCGTGACTTGCTCGGTTGGAAAATAGTAGTGTGTGTGGTGGGTATAGTATAGTAAAATTAGGATTTTTGCTAGAAAAAAATTAGCACGGAGAACTTTTTCATAAATGTTTCAATGGGCGTCCCTTTGAAGCCCTGAGGCTGAATTCTTAATCAATTTTTTGTTATTAACAAAATAGTGAAAATCGCAACATTTTCTTAACACGTTTGCTTGGATTGTGATCGGATTTTTGCTATTGGACTCTCAAATTGTATAGTTCAAAGTATTAAACAAACCTTTTTTTTAATTTCTCTGTGAATCAGTGAGTTTCGAAATTTCTACCTTTTAATCTAAAAATGATAGAGGGGGGGGGGGGGGGCACTTTTTTAAACATTCAGATTTTCTAAAAAAAAATCTGTTGAGTTCAATATCTAAGAGATTGTGCATCTTCAGGAAAAAGTGTGTTTTAAGATGTCAACGAAAATTTTCACATTGTTTATAACAAATCGTTATAAACAATCATTTTTTTTCTACACCAGAGCTGCCAAACAAATAAAAAATTGGGCATAACCATTGAGGTAGGTGGATATTAATTATAACTTTTCCAAAGTTCTGTGTGCAATATATTTGTTGCGAAAAAATATTATTTAAACAAAGTTTATAAACAATTTCCCAGAACTGCGCCAAATTGTAATCGATTTTTTTTTTTTTTGAAATTTGGAAATATTGTTTAGGTTCTCATTCGGGAGCGTTCACATATTACGTCACGTTATTTTCGACCCCCCCCCCCATGTAACAGACCGTAACATTTCCTGCGGACCCCCCGTCCCATATTTTGTATTATGTTAAAAACATAATAAACGTCTTCTAAGTAAGAAGATGAAGTGTTGTATAAAAATAATTAAAACAATATTTTTATGTGAAACTTGACATTAAAAAAAAAATTTTAGTTACACAAACATGAAAATTACTTAATATAGGTACTAATTAAAATTCACCTATTTAAAACTTGTTTGCAATACAATTAAGAATCACTGCACAGTTTTTAATAAACTAAACGTAAATAAACTCTGGATACAATAAATTATATCTTTTGATCGAGTCCATTTAAAATCTGGCTGGTTCTACACTTTTTCGCAGAATCACGCAGCGACGTAATATGTTGTTTTTAGAGAAAATTGACCGACACGTAATTTATCTGATTTTAGGGGGAAAAATTCCACGAAATGACGAGGGTTTGAACTTTCACGTTCATCCTTTACGGCTATCTGTTGAGAAGTATCCATTTTTCAACTTACTAATTAAATCTTTTTTTTTTCTTTTGATAAAAAAAATGTTTAATAGTTAAAGAAACAAATACCATTTCGAGTAATGAGGACCTAAAAAGTATTGCCAAATTAAAAAAAAATTCTATTACAATTTGGTGCAGTTCTGAAAGTGTCTAATAAAATTTGTTTAAATAATATTTTTTTTTGCAACGAATATATTGCACGTAGGACTTTAGAAAAGTAATAATTAAAATACACCTTCCTCAGTGGTTATACCCAATTTTTTTTAGATTTTGTAGGCAGCTGTAAGTATAGAAAAAAATTATTATTTATAACGATTCGTTATGAACAATGTGAAAGTTTTTGTTCATATCTTAAACCTACTTTTTCCTGAAGATGCACAATCTGTTAGATATTTCATTAAAATTGAACTCAACAGATTTTTTTTTTACAAAATATGAATGTTTAAAAAAGAGTGATCCCCCGCCCCTCTGTCATTTTTGGATTCTGAAATAAAATAAAAAATGCTTTTTAATACTTCGAACTATCCAAATTTAGAATCCAATAGTAAAAGCCCAATCGCGCTTCTTGGCAAGAATAAAAATGTATCATTGCTTTGTCTTCCCTGAAAAACGCAGAATGTTAATTAACAAATTCATATCTTGTAAACTATTTGTCGTACGATATTCGTTAAGGGCTCATTTCAAAGCTTATTTTATTCTCTAAAAACTGGTTGGGATTTCACGTTTTTGGTTAATAACAAAAAATTGATTAAGAATTCAGCCTCGATCATTTCAGGGCTTTGAAAAGACGTCCATCCAAACATTTTAGGACAAAGTTCTCTGTGCTGCTAATTTTTTTTAGCAGTTGGCCTTCTTGCGGCTAATTTAATAATTGTACTATAAAGACCGAATTATCCTTTTTTCAAACTGGAATCCAATATTGAATGTCTTTTCATTGCAAGTCAAAAAATATCACACCATGGATGCAAAATTGTAAAATTATTACTCAAAGTAGAATAATATAAACGCCACGCTAAAAATTAAGCGTAGAATTCAGCGAAGGCTATATTATAACAAATAAATCACGAACAAAAAAACACGCCCACTCTCCCGAAATTATTTAGATGCGAATGACTCGAAAGCGACTCCGCTGAACGTAAAGAGTTTCCCCATCTACATGGAAGAAATTTGTACTCGAGGAATTACCAAATTTATTACGATGTTACGAATATGAGCAAAAATCGGTAATAATTAGAGATCTAGTTTTTAATAAATACTATAGAACTTTTTCTAAGAGAATTAAAAATAATTCAGACAGAATTTTAGTCTTAAATGGGACAATAATTTTATCAATGGGAATCTTGAAAATTTCCTAAAAAGTTAGTTGAAAATGAAATTGTAGACTGGGTATTTCACAGGCCGCCACATTGCCGTCCCGTTTAAAAATACGAAAAAAATATTCCGATGTATACAGAGTTTTTTCTTGTGATATATGTGTTTCAACTTCGCGCCCCATTATTAGTTATAAAAGTACTAAAAGATACTAGAAAAGTTTACGAAATTAATATTCTTTCATAAGGATCTATATAATTTTACCAAGAGGACCGGTTTAAGATACGTTTCAAAGAAAATACCTTGAAATAAAAATTATGAACTTAGGATAAATAAGTTTTAAACCTTCAAAAAATACCTAAAGTTGAACAATGGATTTACAAACGATTTTACAATTCTAAATTATTACAAATTATTTGTTCTAAGTTCCGATCTTGGCCAGAATAAAAAAAATTCAGCAGTGTTGTCAAAAAATCGATCATATTCAATGGAATATAAACCCAAGAAAATGTTATTATTTAGACTTTTTTCGCAAGATTTCTGAATGAGACACGGACAATTGCGTAGAACATTGTTTTAGATATTTTTTTTTTAATTCAGGAACGTTCAATTAAACGAATTGAAAAATTACCGAAATTTTTATTTAAGGTCGAAATGAAATCTACTTTCTTATGAATAATTTAATGCAAAGAAATCAGAGCATAAAAAGATTCACAATTCAAAAATAGAATCTTCCGAAAACAATATCCTTTTCGGCTCATTAGAGACAAATACATAACAAAGAAAAAAAGAATGAGAACAAGTTTTGAATTGTGAATCTTTTTATGCTCTGATTTCTTTGAATTAAATTATTCATAAGGAAGTAGATTTCATTTCGAACTTACATAAAAATGTTTTAAATAGAGACACTAAACTTATGAGTCGTTCCAATCTGCAGGGTTTTCTTATGAATATTTTAAGAGTTCTTTTAATTGAGACCAATTAATTTTTAACTCAGTTTCTTAAAAGAAATCTTTTTATTTAAATTTTTGTTATAAAAAATGTTTTAAATATTAGCAATCTTAGAAATGTATAAATTTTTTGATTGTTGCTTTCTCCATGATGAGAATAATTTATTTAAGAAATTAAAAAACTTTGTGAATAATAAAGCTGAAAACTCACAAATTTTGATGATACCATTATGGAAGCATATTTTATGAAAAAAAAAAAACATTTCAGATTGTCAACTATGCAAAAATAAATAATATACATATTAGCAAACAAAAATTTTCCTAATTAAAAAAAAAATGTTAGCTATACCGGGACGTTTTCTCCTTCTGCCCCTTTTATACTTTTTTTAGTAAATGTCCCTGGTGTGCTTAAATTTTTTTAATTAGAAAATCTTTACTTGTTAATGTATTTATTCATTTATTTTTGCATAGTTAAGTATTTTAAATGTTTTTTTTTGTTATTAAATTCACTTTATTAATGGTATCCTCAAAATTTGGGAGTTTACAGTTTTGGTTTGAACTATTTAAGGTAAACGTCCCAGTAATCGTAACCTTAATCCTAGTAATCGAGTTGCCAATTTTGTTGCTTTTTATTTAATTTGAATAAGTTTAATTTGTATTTGCTATTATAAAATGCTAAAAATAAGTGGGTTTTTTCATTAAATGTTACTTTCAACTTATTTTTTAAACAATATAATATATTATAA